>PVKP010042205.1:0-18231 GCA_004027715.1 Plecturocebus donacophilus
CAGTATGTACTTGCATCCCAGGCGACACTTTGCTCCAAGCACCTTGTTACTTCTCAAATGTGTTATGGCTCCTTGCATCACAGGCTTGTTAGAGATAGGTAAAGGAACTTTGGGTACTGTTATTTGTTCAAACATATTCTTGTAAGCCTGTTGAGTTGCAGGAGATGTGCTACATGCTGGGGATAAAGAGGTGAAAGAGTCTGATTCAAGGAGTTCACAAAGTGAAAGGGCAGAAAAGACAACCTTGAGGAGAAGGACACAGCCTGAGTGCTGCTATAGATCTACACTGGCACTGAGAAGGGGCGCTTGAAAAGGTGAGGAGGAGACGACAGTTTTCTGGAGCCATAAAACAAGCATATATAATTACAGTTAGATAGGAATAAATTTCAAGAAATCTACTCTACAACAAGGAGACTATAGTTAATGATGATCTATTGTATTCTCAAAAAATATGAAGTGGATTTTAGATGCGTTCATCACAAAAATGATAACTATGTGAGGTAATACATTTATTGATGAGCTAGTTAACCATTCTACAGTATATATATATTCCAAAATGTCATATTGTATATGATAAAAATACAATGATATATGTCAATTAAAATTAAATTACACATGGATAAAACAAAGCTCTGTCATATAAGTGTGGCGCACTTGGGAAACGTGTACAGGATAGTGTTGGTGCTGTGACAGGTGTTGGCAGGGGTACTGGCAGGAAATTAGTTTAAACCTTTCATAAGGACAATTGATAGTCATCAAGAGATTATAAGCAAGAGAAGGCTATGATTATATTTGAGTTTTTGAATAACTCTGCATGCTGAAGCCAAGCTGAGAGGAGCAGGGAGAGCTGAGAGGTTACTACCATGTGAAAAATAATAACAGTCACAATTATGGTATTAGAATTGAGGGTATAGCAAAAGGATATATACAAAAATACTTTTGAGGTAGAATCTCAAATGTGTCATTGCTAGTTGAGTGTGTGGTCAAGTAAGAGTGAGGCACATAGGCTGATTCTTCAGTTCCTGGTATTAGTGGTGGGGTGGCAGGTGGAGCCATTCAAGGCATAAAGTAAGTATCTGTAAAAGGAGGTATTGTGTGTGGTTGATAAATGTTGGCAAACTAAGGCTGAGGTGTTTGGAGCTTTAGAGATGCTCAATGAATGTTTATTCTTTTCCCCTATTTCCTCACTCCCCCCTCTGCTCCCAAATATTTGTAGATGCCTAGTAGGCATTAAATCTGTGATTCTGGAAATTGGTCTGTAATTAATCAACATTTAGATGATTGTTTCAGCTACTAGATGGATAAAATTTCTTATAGAAATGTATGTAGAATTTAAAAAGAGGACACAAAGGAGTGAACTCTGGAGTAAGTCAACATTGAAAACAACAGAGTTGTGGAATTATTAAAATGTTTTGTCTTGTTGTTACATTTCTAACTTCATATTTTAGGTGAAAAGGAGATTGGATGGTAGATTTTGACTTGAGAAACATTCCAACAGCTTTGTGAAAACCAGTGAGAACAACTGTTTTTCACTCAGTGGGGGTTCTATAATAACATCATTTTGCAAGAAATTGTTTTTATAGCAATACAAAGAAAAGGGAGACTAAATTCCTGGTTTTTATTGGTTCTAAAATTGTACCTACTGATAAACTCAATTTCTGAATTGATGAAACTTATAGAACGTGGTTATAATATTTATGGCAGAAAATATATTTACTTGACATAGTTTTAGTATCTGGATGGATTCTCTGTCATTCTGGAGAGATTAGGTAATGTTTGTGATTATTCTTTTTTATTTTTTTTTGTTTGTTCAACAACATAGAATTATTTGTAAAGCTTTTTATTTTCTGGTATATTAGTCTGTTCTTGCATTGCTTTAAAGCAATACCTGAGATTGACTAACTTATAAAGAAAAGAGGATTAATTGGCTCACAATTCTGCAGGTTGTACAGGAAGCATAGCGTCTGCTTCTGGGGAGGTCTCAGAGAGGTTTTACTCATGGTGGAAGGCAAAGCAGGAGCAGGTGTCTTACATGGCAGGAGCAAGAAAGAGCAAGAGGGGAGGTGCCACACACTTTTAAATGACCAGACCCTATGAGAATACACTCACTATCCAGGACAGTACCATAGGAGATGGTGCTAAACCATTCATAAGAAGCTGCCCCATGATCCAATCATCCCTTACTCAGACCCCACCTCTAACACTGGGGACAACAATTTGACATGAGATTTTCTGGGGACACAGATCCAAACCATATTATTCTTCCCTGTCCCCTAAATCACATGACCTTCTCACATTGCAAAATACAATTATGTTTTCCCAACACTTCCCAAATTCTTAACTTGTTCCAGCATTAACTCAGAAGTCCAAAGTCTCATCTGAGACAAGGCAAGTCCCTTCCACCTATGAGCCTGCAAAGTAAAAAACAAGTTATTTCCAAGATACAATGGGGTACAAGCATTGAGCAACTATTTTCATTTCAGAATGGAGTAATCAACCAAAAGAAAGGAGCTATGCAAATCCGAGGCAGGGTAGTCATTAGGTCATAAGCTTTTTAAAGCTTTCAATCTCTTTTGACTCCATGTTCCATATCCAGAACATATTGGAGCAATGACTGGGCCCCCCAGGTTTTGGGTGACTTCAACCCTGTGGCTTTGCAGGGTTCAGCACCCCTTTGTTACTCTCAAAGGCTGGCATTGAATACTTGTGGCTTTTCCAGGGTGTAAACTGTTGGTACTATTCTGGGATCTGGAGGATGGTGGCCCTTTTCTCATAGTTCCACTATGAGGCAGTATCCAGTGGAGAATCTGTGTGGGGGCTCCAACCTCGTATTTCCCCTCTGTACTGCCCTAGTAGAGGTTCTCCATGAGGCCTCCACCCCTGCAGCACACTTCTTCTAGGATATCCAGGCTTTTCCATACATCCTCTGAAATCTAGGCAGAGGCTCCCAAGCCTCAGCTCTTGTATTCTGCATACCTGGAGACTTAACACCACTTGAAAGCCGTCAAGGCTTATAGCTTTTGAAGCAGTGGCCTGAGCTGTACCTGGGATCCTTTGAGCTGGAAAAGCTGGGATACAGGAAGCAGTGTCCCAAGGTTACACAGGGTAGTGGGGCCTTGGGACTGGCCTATAAAACCTGTCAGTTCTCCTAGGCTTCTGGGCCTGTGATGGGAGGGGCTGCCTAAAAGTTCTCTGAAATGTCTTTGAGGCTGTGTCACCATTGTCTTGGCTATTAGCATTTAGCTCCTTTTTACTCATGCAAATTTCTGCAGCCTTCTTGAATTGCTCCTCTGAACATGGGCTTTTCTTTCCTACCACATGGCCAGGCTGTAAATTTTCCAAACTTTTACGCTCTGATTTCCCTTTAAATACAAGTTTCAACTGTAGGCCATGCCTTTGTTCATGCATATAAGCATAGGTTGTTAGAAGCAGCCAGGGGTCAATGGCTGTTAGAAGCAGCCAGGGCACATCTTGAATGCTTTACTGCTTAGAAATTTCTTTTGCCAGATAAATCATCATTCTCAAGTTCAAAGTTCCACAGATCTCTCAGGCAGGGGCACAGTCTGGCCAAGTTCTTTGCTAGGGCATAACTTATGTGACATTTACTCCAGTTCCTAATAAGTTCCTTATTTCCATGTGAGACCTCATCAGCCAGGCCTTCACTCGTCATATCACTAACAGAATGTTGGTCATAATTCAACCAGTCTCTAGGAAGTTCCAAACTTCCCTCATTTTCCTGTCTTCTTCTGAGCCCTCTACACTTCCAAATTCTGCTTTACCAGGTTCCAAAGTTGCTTCCAGATTTTCAGGCATCTTTGTAGCAATGCCCCACTCCTTGATATCAATTCTCCATATTAGCCCATTCTCACATTGCTATAAAGAAATACCCAAGAATGAGTAATTTATTAAGAAAAGAGGTTTAATTGGCTCCTGGTTCTACAGGAGGTATAGGAAACATAGTGGCATCTGCTTCTCTGGAGCCTCAGAGAGCTTTTACTCATGATGAAAGCATAGAGGAAGCAGGCAAGTTACATGGCAGGAGCCAGGAGCAAGAGAGAGAGTGGTGGGGGAGGTGCCACACACTTTTAAATGACCAGATCTCATGGAACTCGCTCAACTATGGTGGGGATAGTACAATGGGGGATGGTGCTATACCATTCACGAGAAACTGTCCCTATGATTTAGTCAGTCCCACACCAGGCCCCATGTTCAACACTAGGGACCAAAATTCAATGAGATTCAGTGCGAATAAAGATCCAAACCATATCATCTGATTGTCTTTACTGTTAAACCAAGAAGGTCATCTCTATCCAATTGCCTTCTGAGCTGTCCAGGATTGGAATTGCTGGAAATCCCATGATGAGTCCTGATTGCATGAAGACATCTCTCTGTCTTGCCTCTTTCTCTTCCTCTTTTCTGCATGAAAACAAAATTTTATTGTAGCTCATCCTCCTCACCCAGACCTCCACCACAAACCATTATGTATCTAAGGAGGCATCCAGGTCATTGACTCTTAGCTAATCTAATAAATAAATCTATGATATATTCATGCCTAGGAAATAGAATTTCTGAGTTCTTAATGTATATTAGCAGAACAAATTAGCAGAGATAGTAGTATTTTGGACACAGTGGGTTTTGTCTGTCTTACTCAGTAGGATGTCTTTATAGGTAGAGATGTCAGGAAAAGGTTGCAAACTATAGCAGCAGGATTATATAGACAAGTAGCGATTAATTTGTTTAAATAAATACTTGGACCTTTCTCAAGTCATTCTTGTATTAAAATCAAGGCCGGGTGCAATGGCTCACATCTGTAATCCTAGCACTTTGAGAGGCCTAGGTGGGCGGATCACCTGACGTCAGGAGGTCAAGACCAGCCTGACCAACATGGAGAAACCCCATCTCTACTAAAAATACAAAATTAGCCAGGCATGGTGGTACATACCTGTAATCCCAGCTACTCGGGAGGTTGAGACAGGAGAATCGCTTGAACCCAGGAGGTGGAAGTTGCAGTGAACCGAGATCGCGCCATCGCACTCCAGCCTGGGCAACAAGAGCAAAATTCCATCTCAAAAAAAAAAAAAAAAACCAAAAACAAACAGAAAACAAAATCAAATGAGAACTTCACAGACCAAGCCTGCTATGGGTCAAAACACAGAAAACTAAATTTGACCTTTAAATAAATGTATGTTAAGGAAATAAAACTTATGGAATGAAACAAGTGAGGTCCACCATAACATGCTCACTCATATTGCTCCAGCTACATTAGCTTCCTTCTTTTTCTTGTGTACAATAAACACATTCCTTTCCCCAAAGCCTTCCATTTACTGTTACATCAGCCTGAATGTTTTCCCTCTAGGAGCCTATGTGGTTCATTCTCTTAATTCCTTCTCAGATTTGACTACTCTATCTAAAATAGTATCCCTCTCACCATTCTTCATCCCCAGTGCTATTTTTCTTTTTTTTCCTTTTGAGAGTTTCACTCTGTTGCTCAGGCTGGAAGGCAGTCGCTCCATCTTGGCTCACAGCAAACTCTGCGTCCCAGGTTCAAGTGATTCTCCTGTGTCAGCCTCTTGAGTAATTGGGATTACAGGCGCTCACCACCAAGACTGGCTAATTTTTGTATTTTTAGTAGAGATGGGGTTTCTCCATGTTGGCCAGGCTGGTCTCGAACTCCTGACCTCAGGTGATCCACCCGTCTTGGCCACCCAAAGTGCTGGGATTACAGGCATAAGCCACTGCTCCCAGCTGCTATTTTCTTCATAGCACTTATATATTGAATATCATATTCAATAATTACATTGAATATTACAAGCTCCTGTTCTCTTATAAACTCCTTGAGGTCAGGAATTTGGTTTCTTGTTATTTCTCCAAAGCCTAGTTCAATACTTGCTACACAGTAGGTAATTAATAAATACATTTCGAATAAATGTGTAGCAGTGTTAAGCATAGGATCTAGGTCTTTAGAATTCTAATCCAGTATTCTTTTTACTGTATACCACAGTTTTCATATGGTTTCATGTTCAGCTCTTGAAATCATTGTGTTCTCCGTCCTTGCCCTGTTATAAATACTTCATACCTACACCAGCAAAAATGCACGTATGAATCCCCTATTGGGGAAATGTTCTTGGCTGGTGGTTTTCATGCTTTGGGGCACATTAGAATCAAATGGGAATCTTAATAGTACAGATTTCCAGACCTCAAGCCACTGCTCTTAATTTAGTAGGCTAGAGGCAATCTGATAAACTCCATTTTAACAACACTGTAGGAGATCCAAAACTAGTGATTGTGTGATAATATTTTAAGATTTGACCTATAAATGTATGTTGTAATGTAACCCAAACAAAAAAAGTGCTAGGCTTGAGAGGACTTTTTCCTCACAGTCTGGGGATGATCACTCCCACCCCACCTTTGACCTCCAGTGTAACATTCAGACAGTAGTTCATTTGAATGAACTAGGCTTTGGAGAAATAACAGGAAAGCAAATTCCTGACCTCAAGGAGCTTGTAAGAGAGACAGCAGTCTTTACTATTCAATATAATTATTGAACATTATATATTCAAGGAAAACAGCAGATTCCCTCAGGCTCTATTAAAGCCCCTTCATTTGCATTCTAACCATTGGACAATCTTTAGACTTCACATAATGCGCAAATTCTGTGTTAGTTCTGCCACAGAATCCATATAGCATTGCTACTGCTCTGGTCATCGGCAGGATAAAACAGAAGGAAAGTGATTGTGAGGAGGGGAGAATGGAGAGTATTTGAAAGACACTACATTGGCATGTGTATGCCAGTCTAAATGTAACAATGAAGGTCAGAGCTGAGGTGGGAGTGATCATCCCCAAGCTGTGAGGAAAAAGTACTCCCAAGCCCAGGGCCATTTCTATACTTAGCTCTACCTAGTGAAGAATGAAGACTTAAAGAATGCCATAATCACAGTGGTTATAATACTAAGATTGCAACTGTCATTTTAATAGCTAACTGTAAAAGAAGAAGGCTATGCAAAGGCATAGAGGGACAATGAAAGAGGTAATAGTCACACAAATTTCCAAATCTATGACCATTTATCTGAGAATCATGGGATTTTCAAGAATGCAGCCATATTGTTGACTTCAAAGAAAGGAGGGCCATTGGGACCTATCTCTTAGGGTTGTTTTATAGATCAAGTAAGATTCTGTGTATAAAACACTTAGCAAAGTACCTGGAAAGTAATAATCACATGAAGTGATAGTTACTAATACATGTGCTATTATTATTAATACATGTAGTTAAGCAGAGAATCTCCATGTTTCATTCTACCTCATGAATTTCCCCAATTTTTACAGCTATGGTGAAGAAATAAGGTTTACACAACATATATGAAGTATGTTGACATATTCAGAAAAACAAAAAAATCACAAAACACTGACCTAAATGATGGTATATATACAGTTTCATCACCACTGTTATTTAAGAGTTCATCATGTACAGACTTAAACTCAAGGAATATCCAGAATTTAATTGGCCAAATGCCTCATTTTTGAAGTTGTGTGTTTGGAAGAACACTTATTACACATGTTATTAATTATTTTACACATAATTAAGAGCTTCCAACCAGTTAAAAGCATTTCCAAGATTATTTTCTTTTAGAAACTGAAGTTCCCTTTGGTTTAGTTTTGAGTTGAAATACTAACCATGTCAGCTCTATTCAGGCCACCAGGAACACTGTTTTAGTTTTTTGGATCACCAATGTATTCTCAGTAATCAGCATAGAATGTGGCAAATAGTAGATGCTCAATATTTATTAAATGAGTGAACCATTAGGTGACTCAAATTTTTGTGATCCTAGCAAGTACTGGTATTCAAAGATTCAACTTTTTAAGGAGTGTTTTTACTTGTTAGTAAGCTCTATGCAATTATAATGGGTTTATTAGTTTCCTAGGGTTGCTAACAAATAACTACAAACTGGTCCCTTAAAACACATAAATTTATTCTCCTACAGTTTTGGAGGCCAGAAATTCAATATCAAGGTGTCAGCAGGGCTATGCTTTCTCCAAAGGGCCGAAGGAAGAGTCCTTCCTTGCCTCTTCCAGCTTTTGATAGCCCCAGGTGTTTCTTGGCTGTGACTGCAGAATTCCAGTCTGTGCTGCTCTTTTCACAAAGCCATCTCCTTTCTGTGTCTTATCCTTTTCTGTCACTTACCATTGGATTGCAGGGCTCACTGGAATAATCTCAGGTGAGATTCCTAAAATTCTTAATTACATCTGTTAAAATCCCTTTCTAGATGAGGTCAAACTCACAGGTTCTGGGATGTGGATTCATCTTTTGGAAATTCACTATTCAACTCATTCCAATGGGTTAATGGAAAATGTCAACATTTATAGTGGGGTCTCATTTCCCAGACTGGTTTCCTAACTACCCCTCTGTACACAGATTTTCTTAAGTTTCTTAGTTGAAAAGTTTGAGGATGTGGTTTGTGTGTAGGTCTAATTTAGAATGGAAGATGAGGGGAAAGCAAATCAACATTTCACCTACAGATGGAAAAATATAGTGAATGTTGAAAACTGGTGGGTGGAGAGAGGAAGTTAAGTAAGTGCTCAAGAAGTAATGTTGCACCCAACCTGATGATGCATGCATGATGTATCGGGGTGGGCATTTGATACATAGTGATTTGAGTGATGACAAATGCAAAAGAATAGTGGTTTTGATGGTATAAAGGGGGCCATTTTGCAATACTCTTAGCATTTCACCCTTTGAGAGAGAAAGGTGGTTTGTGGAGAGAATTGATAAGTCATAAAGACAAGGCCAGAGACTCCCAGGATTGGGATCAGGAGTTTGAAATGAAGGCGTCATGAAGAATACTAATCAGGAAAGAGACCTGGGGTAGATTGTGGCTTCTACATTGAAACCATCTGCATTTGATTTGGCAGTAGTAAAATGCAAGGTCTTGGAATGTATACATATCAAAAGAAATAGTACATCAGTAGTAAGTTTTTCCATCATTAAATAAGGAGACAGTGAGATGACATTCAGAATTATTGTAATTTTGGCCAGCATTTTATTGAGAGGAAATTGTGGAAATTGAAAATGTTCAACAGGTGGCGACTGCCGTGACTTTTTTTTTTTTTTTTCCTGAGTTGGGGCAATAATTTTGCTGAAAAATGAGTCAGTATTGCTGAAGTGAAATGATTCTTAGAGAAAAGTGGGGAATCATGGAGTAAAAAAAATCCTGAAAGGTAACAACACTCTGAACAGGTTAGAAATACAACTATGACACCACAAGAAGACCTTGATGCATAAAACACTCAGTGTGTTGGTGAAGAACCCTGTAGTAATTGGAATAGAGTTCCTTTTGTTCTAAGACTTCCTCATTGAAATGAGATTTTAATGCATGGCCTCTTATGAAAAATAAAATAAAAATTTATAACATTCAGTGGCAGCCAAGTCATACACAAATGTATTTGTAAAAATAGAAAACACCTGCAACTTTGGGAGTTGAAAAAGCTGAATTTATATTTGAAAACTTGAGGGAAAATTATAAATCTAGCTTTTCCTATCACTGGAAATTTCTTTTCTTTGAAGTCAAATAGTGAGGATAGTAAATAAAGATATTGGGAATTTATATAGAAATGAAGGTCCATAGCTGCATGTGAATATACTTCCTTATATGCAAATAAAAGAGGCTCCTGCCATTTGATATGATGTCTTTTTAAAATGACTCAGATAAAAATATTCCTACAGCTTTAGTTGCTACTTGTGCTATTCGGGTTCCCTAATTTTTCTTATTATCTTATATCACCAGCTTCCCTTTTCCTGCTTCCCTAACTCTGGCTAGCTATATCCAGCCTTCTCTCCATTCTGATAGCATCCATATTATCAGTCTGATTTTTTCCAACAAGTATTCCTTTATGCATGTTTGGAATTTAATATTTAAAAAGAAATAAATATTATATACAGTACAGTAGTCCTCTCTTATCTGCAAGGAATATGTTACAAGATCCTGAATTAATGCCTGAAACTGCTGATAGCAAGGAAGCCTCTCTCTCTATATGTATTTTCTATGCATACATACATACATACATACATACATACATACAGTAAAAAGTTATAAAGTAGACACTAAGAGATTAGCAACAGTAGTAAAATTATTTTAACAATATACTGTAATAAATGTTACGTTAATGTGGTGTTTTCCCCTCTTTCTCTCAAAATATCTTAATTTTTTTTGGACCAAGGTTGACCAGAGGTAACTGAAACCACAAAAAGCCGAACCCTGGATAAGGGAATAACTGTATGTACAATTTGAGAAATCCATTCTTGACTGCTAAAAAAATATAATCATCCCATGACATTTTTTCAGTTTCAATTAATACTGTGAAAATAAGTTTCCTATTATGTCCCTATAAAGAGCAAATGAACCCATTCCTCAAATGTCCTATTCTCTCTCAAAATTCCTACCACCTATTTTCCAATGTAATTTATGACCTTGAACATGTATTATTATCAATTTTCAAACTCCCAGAGCAGTGGTCCATTCAGGGGGCTGTGCAAAGCTTTGAAAGAGTGCACAATAATTAGTTGGAGAATAGGAAGAAAGAAATATTATTTATATATTTTTTATGTAAAAAATCAAGAAATTACAGTTTACTACTATATTATTTAGTATATGGATCGATAACATGTATATACTTTATAAATATACATATAATGCATATGCCTGTTAGAAAATCTGTATTTTCAAGTATATTTCCTCTTTATAGTTTTTAGTGTTAAACTTTTGACTTCAAAATAATTTTTAAAGACTTGATTCAATAATACCTCAGAACTCTGATCTTCAGTGTTTCTCACATGTATTTTTCTTCCTAAAGGTTTTCTTTTTTTGACATGCACAAAATAAATATACTACACTTCTGGGTCTCTTAGCTATTTGTCAGAATGTATTTGTTTTGCAATACTGGGTGGTGAACAGGGGTGCCTGAAGATCTTATAAGGACCCTTGAAATATTGCTGAATACTAACATGCTGAAATAATGATCAGTTTTTACTTCTACATCTGTTTTGAAGATTTGGTCTATTATATTCTTTTCTCCTTCTTTATATATATATTTTTCCTAATTACTGCATTAAAACACACATATATTTGAAATTTCCTCTTTGAATACAGTGGTTTTAGCTTAGCTGAAATGCAGTAACTTCCCAAATCTTTGTTTTAGTGGGAGGTTCCAATTTTGTGAAGTTGTCTTTGGAGGGGGTGGGGAGTGAGGGGTGGGATTTCTGGTGTCAAAGTTACATACGATAAGATTTGCTTCAATAGGTAAATTCTCTTCTCTTTTAATCTCACTAGTATTCTGCTGTCATGGTTTGTCTTTCTGCAGCAGCTTCTCAGTATCTGCTTACGATATAAATTTTAGATTTTTGCCCATGTAAAATAAAGCATTTCTTAGCTATCAAAAAGATAATGGTGGTGTGGTTGTAGTATTAGAATTTTTTTCTTATTGTCATTTCTGCTCTACAACTTTCTTAGCCTTTCTTAAAAAAGAAAACCGCTTCTCTAAAATGTCTGAATTCTTCATTTGTCCTTATTTAATTAAAAATAATTGAGTATATACTATATTCCAGGCACCATGCTAAAACATGGAGCATGGGCCAGTCATCAAAACAGACCTAAACTTTGCTGTTCAAGGAACTTGTAGTTTGTTGAACAATGCCAACAATAAAGACGTCATTGCATTTTCAATAAATACTGTAAAAGAACTTTAAAGTGCTGAATGTCTTCTAAAAAAGATTAATGATCACTATTCTAACTGGTGTGTGATATTATCTCATTGTGGTTTTGATCTGAATTTCTCTAATGACCAGCATTAGGAGAAATACCTAATGTAGATGACGAGTTAATGGGTGCAGCAAACCACCATGGCACATGTATACCTATGTAACAAACCTGCACATTCTGTACATGTATCCCAGATCTTAAAGTATAATTTAAAAATACTTATTTTAAAAAGGCATTCTATAATCACATTCCAGTGGAAGAGGGTCAAGAATGTCTCTGGGACCTTTTTCTCCTGCTCTGTTTTAGCCCACACATTCCTGCTTTTCTTGTTCACACAAGCAAGACAGTGATGAAGACCAACAAAAGCACAGCTCATTTCCCCGCAGTTCTTTAAATCTGATTGTGTCCAGAGCTAAGCTTTGGGGGGGGGGTGGGGGTAAATCTTAGATTATTTTGAAGTAATTTGTTTTCACTAGAAGTGTAAAAACTGTTGACCACTTTTCTTCACAGTTTTGATTTGAAGAGTTTCATTGACCCAGTCTGTTTTTACCAAGTGCCTCAGGCCAAGTACAGGTACAAAAGTGATTTGGATGCATAAGTTCTAGTTATGATCTTGTGTTTTGGCAAAATAATAAAAAGTTAAACCTTGATAGCGTCTGGAGCTAAATAATGTTTGCAAAGTAAATCTTTTGTGAAGTAGATATTTTGCAGATATTAATAATATGTGTAATGCTCTACTTGTAATCTGTAATTATGTCATTAGATTACATAATCAATTCAGATGATTTGACAGCTCTCAAAACAATTCTTTCATTTTAACTCACTTCATTACACAGACATGGTCTGGGCGAAGTATGTGTGATTAAATGTATCCTTACAGAATTTTAGAACTATACTCTTCTACTTCTGAGACAGGAATAGTATTACTATCAGAAGTGCTTGCTTTCTGAATGCATAGGTAATATACTGGATTTTTTTTTTCCAATTTATCCTTATGAATGAAAAAGAATGAATTAGGTAATCCTAATCATGATCTTTTTTAATTTTAATTACTTTGTATGGAGCACTCATATTTTCATATTCCATAAATAATGCTTAGCAATTATAGTAGAAAATAATTCTAGTTATATATAGCTGCAAAAAAGATGGAAGAACAGAGTCAGAGATAAATGGAACAAATGGGTAGAAGATTCTGGAGTAGATTCTAGGATTTCTGTTTTTCACTTTGTCTTAACTGCTAAGGCCATGTTGCTTTTCTCAACCACAGAAGAACTAGGACAATGTTAGGACAATGTTACAGAAATCTGGCTGCAAAAGACTAGGGAATAATACTTCAAGACATTTCAATAAGAAAATTTTATAAACTCTCTTAATTAGATTAAGTCATGATTTTTCTAACTATGTTCTGTGGTTTCTTTGTTCAAACAAATTTGGGAAACAATACCTTATATGAAATTAAGAAGGTTTCTTTACTGTAGGACTCCTCAGTTTTAATGAGCCTCATAAATAACTAGAGGAAAAAAGTAAGTTGCATTTTTATTTTATAGAAGAACAATTTTTTTGAGGGTACCATATTCATATTTCATGAAACACAATTTAGAAAAGATTTATTCATGATGGTAGTTCTCATTGTGTGCCTTTCCATTTGGTATAATATTTGTACTTTTTGGGATTACTTCAAAATATAATCATAGCAAAGGGTTGTCATATCTCACAACCACCTACCTTGCAGAAACTAGAACATGGAGAAAAGAGATTTACAAGGAAAGAGATTTTCCTTGAGTGCCTTAAGGCCAAAAAATAACCAGCTTTGGTTGGGAGCAAGTGATGAGGTATTTCATAAGGTAAGATGAATGAAAATAAAGGAGATTACCCTCAGATATGGGAGAGGTGAGAGGAAACATGGAAAACCACATAAACAAGGCTTCATATTGTGGCCTTAAAATATTTTCTCCCTACCTCTAATATTGAGTCATTAAGTATCAAGGATTAGGGGGCAGTGTGATGATAGAGCATCAGTGGTGATAAAATGGCGTTTAGGAGGGTGAGGGCAGCATGTCCTGAATATGGAACTTCCTCCCACATCACAGGAGCCTTTGGTGAGCCCTACTCTCCCCAGTTTCCCAACTGAAAATTTGGGAGTCAAATCCTAGACCTCAGATGCAGCCTCATTAATTTCTGCTTCTTGAGTGATTATGCTAATGGTTGAGCTTTGTATCCTCACAATGATGAGGCCCCAGATCTCATCTGTTTCTCTTTTTAAGGCGGACAGAAAGTACAAAAGCAGAAATAAGATAGTAGTACTGAAGCTTGTTTCTTTTCATTCTTTGGGAATTTAACAACTTATGTGGGCAAGATCTTACAGTCACATTTCTTGCAGAAGACTTACTTTGAAAACTTAAAAAGAAAAAACTGCACTGGGTACAGTGGTTCATGCCTGTAATCCCAGCACTTTGGGAGGCTGAGACGGCAGTAGTTCAAGACCAGCCTGATCCCCACCTACCCCTGTCTCTACTAGAAATATAAAATTAGCCAGGTGTGGAGATGGGCACCTATAATCCTAGTTACTTGGGAGGGTGAGACTGGAAAATTGCTTGAACCTGGGCGATTGGGGCGCAGAGATTGCTGTGAGCTGACTGCTACAGCTCTCTAGCCTGGGCAACAAGAGCGAAACTCAGTCTCAAAAACACAAAACAAACCAGAGAAAAACAAAATAATTATGTTATTTTCTGAAGGCATATGTGTGTGTGTGTGTGTGTGTGTGTGTGTGTGTGTGTGTGTGTAAGAAGGAGAAATCCACATAAATTAATTTTAAAAATATGTGATTCAGTTGTAGAGATTTAAGATTTATGTTTTTAGATTATATTTTATTTATGAACCACATCAAAGTATTTAAGAGGAACTTGTGGCTTAAAAAATATTCATCATCCAAAACAAACATGTGGCTTGAAATCATTGGGCTTTCAATTTAATATAGCCCATGATTTGTTTAGGTCAACAAGAATAGACATTTGAGTGAGATCGAGAAAAGGTCAAAGTCCACAGAAGGATTGCTTTGACTCTCACAAACACTGCACAGACCTGGATTCACATTGGAGATCTAAAGAAGTGTGTAAAAGCAGAGACACAGGTGTTGACCAGACCTGGAAATTGCCAGCAGTACTTTGATACCTAACAAGTGCTGAACTCTAGGTGATGCCCTGTAATATGCTTTGGCTGTGTCCCCACCCAAATCTCATCTTGTAGTTCCCGTAATCCCCAGGTGTTATGGGAAGAACCCAGTAGGAGGTAATTGAATCACTGGGTTCTCATGCTGCTGTTCTCATGATAGTGAGTAAGTTCTCATGAGATCTGATGGTTTTATAAGGGGCTTTCCCCACTTTTGCTCGACATTTCTCCTTCCTGCTTCCATGTGAGGAAGAACGTGTTTACTTCATTTTCTACCATGATTGTAAGTTTCCTGAGGCCTCCCCAGCCATGCTGAACTGTGAGTCAATTAAACCTCTTTCCTTTATAAATTACCTAGTCTGAAGCAGTTATTTATAGCAGCATGAGAACATACTAATACACCCTAATTTCCTTTTTGGACATGAGCTTGCTGCCTTTCACTAGTACAGCTCAGGAAGACATTTGAAGTCATCTTTCTTCCACTGGTGTCCTCACTTGCATACTTAAATATATATCAGCCAACAAAACAACTCACTTACGCAGTTAAACATGCATAAGTACAGAAAATTCATTTAACAATCACATTTAGATGGTTCCATCTACTACTTTTGTCTTATAACTTTAGATTTGCTTTAATTTCTGGTTGATATGTAACTCCCTCTGGATGAATATTTAATGATTTATAAGCCCACTTAAAAATGTCATGTAAAGGTGTTTCCTGAATCTTTTGAAATGTGAGAAATCCTTTTATAATGAAACAAATTTTACTCTATATTTGCTAATAAGATACTGGGGAAATTTTTTTTATATGAGAGACATTTGTAATTTCTGGTAGTTGGAAGGTGAGAACACATCATTTTCTTTCATTTTGAATCTCTCTGTCATGTATTTGACCCAGTAACTAGGCAAAACCTTGACAAAGGGCTTTAGTGGTTTCATAAATGTTTGACTCGAACATTATTATAGATCTGAATTTTAGCAAAATTATTAAAAAATAAGAATGCACATACAACATGTTAAATACCAAAGTTGAACATAACGGAAGCCACTGTCACATTAATCAGTGTGTTTTTCCTGATCAAGTAAAAGTAATCTTATAAAAACAAAAAATTCATAAAATATGTATTCAAAAGTATTTCTTTCATATGTTTTCTATATTGGAGTTCTCATAAATTTCTTTTGAAAGGGAATTTTTTCTCAAATAAACAAAAATCATTAAAGTTTAAATGAGAGAAAAATACCTGTAGGGCAGCAGTCTTGCTAAATGGATGAAGTGGTGGATCCTTGCCTGGATGCCTTTCTCAGATCCAATTCTAGACCCACTTGCTCCACTGTACTGAAATGATTTGGAAGAACACTTCAGATGTTCTTTTGAAGGAGGAACACTTGCCTCATTTAAACTTTTTTTCTTAGGGTTTACTGCCTTTGGCGAAACATTCAATTTACCTGATTACTAAAATATTTGACTGAAAGAGTCTGCAATTGTGAAGCATTTCTTGAACAAAGACTGATTTTTGAAGGGAGAATGTATATCTACTCCTTTAATCTAAATATGGTATTCTATAAGAATATAAAGAAACTTTTGCCTTGCTTTTGATAGAACAAACTAACTCAAAGTTTAATAATACTTCCAGTCTCTAAAATGGAATAACCTTATTTGGTAACTAGGACTTTTCTATGCAATGTCTAGGAATAATGTCTAGAAAAGGCATAGTGACTAAAGTCCCTACTCTATCCCTCTTGGGGAGAGAGTATCAAAGCCTTGAATCTTTTTCAGAATTGCCTTGAAATCAAAAGTGTACAAATAAAAGGGACATGGAAGGTCACCCCACTCTGTTCTGATAGCTTCACTTTTTTTTTTGCTTCCCTCTAACATATATGTTACAAAAGTATGAAGTAGTTATTTGACATGAATATACTCAAATAAGGACAATAGACTTCTTTCCTGGAAGAATGACCCTAAAAAGAGGGATCCTTTAGATACAGAACAAGCTGCTTCACTGATGTGGCAAAATGGAAGGCCAGTGAAAGGTCAACATGAGGGAAAATGTTTTATCCATGGCTAAATATGCCATTCTATTACACTGATTTAAGAAACCAGAAATATCCTTAAAATCTGTTTTGGGGATCTTTTCCTTTCATATCCTCTTAGCAACTGACATTTATTACTGTCTTACAGCGTGGACCAATATAACAAAAACACTCATGTATCCAGGTCAGAGAGAGACTTATAATACAATTCAGTCCTTACAGGCTGAAATCCCTTGAGACTCAAAAAAAGAGAGAGACTCGTGAAAGTTTTCTCTAGAATGATGAAGGTGCCCCTAGGCTACCTATTGTCATTCTTCTCATTGACAATTGTTTAGTGAGAAGTAGAGGGAAATGGACTTAAACACTTGTGGATGCTCAGGGTATGAAAAGCTGTCCCTGGCAGAAAAAAGAGCCAATTGCAATCAGCTTTCATCTTTGCTATGAAATGCAGCAACATAATACATAGATGGTTTGGTGGATTGATGAGACTGTGATATTAATCTCCTTGAATGGTTTTCTAAATATTCCAAGCTCTTTTGGGTAAATTCCACATAACTACTTCTTTTGTTTTTGCTTTGGTAATATCAAAATAACTCATCCTCTCTGTTTTTCTAAATGTGAAAGTGGAATTTCAACAGGGTTGAGATAGGTTTTCCTGTTAGTAAAAGTATCTTCCATACATGTTGCGGGTCCCTTTCATTGTGACCTAACACTGGGGAGAATGAAGCAGGGGACCCACATAATCAGGATTTGCCTTGTGTAAAAGCTGCTAAAGTAAGACTATCTTTAATTTAGGAGTTTAATGCACACTGAAAATGTCAGCACATTAAATCTTACACAATAGATAAACATAGTAATCAGTTTCTATATATAAACAGAGGAGCTAAAATATAGAGCTATGTGCTTTGCCTGGTATGGCAATAAATAAATAAATAAATAATAAATATTCAAACTTGAAATTTAGGCCCCAAGCAACATTTTAAAAGTCAGCATCCCTTAAATTATATCCCCAACATCACCCCATTTGATTCCCCCAAATAATGAATAAGTAAATAAAATTCTGACTACCAATCTCTTTATAACTGTAACTTCAGGTACTGTTTGAATCACATTTCTGAATACAGATGTTCTTATCGGGAGTTAAATGAAAGATCAAGACATTTTAAACTCTGGCTATCCCTTGATATTTCAGAAGGATGACGATATAACTGTAAATTGCCAGAGAAAATGTAAACATGAACCTGGTTTGGGGAGTGTTGATGGGGACCATGGTGGCCAGGAG
>PVKP010042206.1:0-18235 GCA_004027715.1 Plecturocebus donacophilus
AACTCCTGACCTCAAGTGATCTGCCTGCCTCAGCCTTCCAAAGTGCTGGGATTACAGGTGGGAGCCACTGTGCCCAGCCGCAACTGTGATTTTGATAAGGATAGCATTGAATCTGTAGATTGCTTTAGGTCGTATTGTCCTTTTAATATTAATAAATCTTCAATTATTTGGAAGAATTTATTTAGATCTTCTTTAACTTCTTTCAGCAGTGCTTTGTTTTCAGTGTCCAATTTTATACATTCCTGGTTAAACTTCTTCTTATGTATTTTATTCTTTTTGATGCTAAGTTGAATGGCTTTCTTAATTCTATTTTTGGTTGTTCATTACTAAAGTATGGAAATCAGTAGGTGTTTATATATTGATCTTGTATTCTGCAACTTTGCTAAACTTGCTTATTGTGTCTGGAAGTTTTTTTTGTGAATTTCTTGGGATTTCTATAGATAAGCTCATGTCATCTAGAAATAGTGATAGTGTACTTACTTCTTCCTTTCCAATATGGATCCTTTTTTTTTCTTGCCTAATTTTTCTGTCTAGAACCCTAAACACAATATTCGATAGAAGTGGTAGTGGCAGAAGTTCTTGTCTTATTCCTGATTTTAGGGGAAAAGCATTTAGTCTTTCATGATTAAGTAGCACTTTTTCCGCAAATGACTTTTCTCAGACTGAGGAAGTTTCCTTCTGTTCTTAGTGTGTTGAGTGTTTCGATCATGAAAGGGTGTTGAAATTGGTGAAATGCTTTTTCTGCATCTATTGATATTAACATGTGGGTTTTACCCTTCGTGTCATTAATATGACATATAGCATTGGTTTATTTTCTATGCGAAGCCAACTTCACATTCCTTGAATAAATTTCACTTGATCATGGTGTGTAATTCTTTCTATATGTTACTGAATTCAGGTTGCTAGTATCTTATTTAGGATTTTTTTTCATTTATAAGGGATACTAATCTATAGGATTTCTTTTATTATAATGTTTTTTTTATTATTATTATTATTTTGATAGAAACTCAGTCTGTTGCCTAGGCTGGAGTACCATGGTACAAAAACAACTCACTGCAGACTCAGTCACCTACAGGCTCAAGCAATTCTCCTGCCTCAGCCTCCTGAGTAGCTGGGGCCACAAGGGTACACCACCACACCCAGCTAATTTACAAAAAAAAAAAAATGTTTTGTAGAGATGGAGTCTTGCCATGTCACCCAGGCTGGTCTCAAACTAAACGATCCTTCTGCTTTGGTCTTCCAAAATGACGGGATTGTAGGCATGAGCCCTGTGCCTGCCTCTGGTAATGTCTTCACCTGGTTTTAGTATCAGAGTCATATTGGTCTCATAACATGAGTTGGAAAATGCCCTTATAATCCTTTCTGAGTTAAATTGTGTATAATGGATTTAAGTTTGGGAGTTTTTTGGCATATGTACATAAATTGTTTAGTACCATTTCTTGAAAAGACTATACTTCCTCCACTGATTGCCTTCACAATGTCATTAGGAATCAATTGATGATATGTGTGTGGGTCTATTTCTGTACTTTCTATCCTGTTCCTTTATTTTTGTATCTATCTGTACACAGACCACACTATCTTGATTACTGCAACTTTATCTTTCAATGTCGGTCTTATTCAAAGATTTAAACACAAAAATTAGCCAGGTGTGGCAGTATGTGCCTGTATTCCCAGCTACTTGGGAGGCTAAGGTGGGAGGATTGATTGATCCCAAGAGGTCAAGCCTGCAGTGAGCTGTGATCACGCCACTGCATTCAGCCTGGGTGACAGAGCAAGACCCTGTCTAACAACAACAACAACAACAAAACATTTTTTCCACTACTCTACATCCTCTAAGTTTTCGTGAATTTTAGATTCAACTTCTCAAATTCTATGTTGTAGTAAAAGATGTACAACATAAGAGCTAGCATTTTGGCTATTTTTAGATGAACCATTCAGTGGCATTAACTACATTCAAACTGATGTACAACCATCACCAGAACTTTTTAATCATTCCAAACTAAAATCCTGTGCCCACTAAATAACAACTTCATGCTCTCCCCTCTTCCCAGCACTCATCAATCACCATTCTGTTTTCTGTCTCTACGAACTTGGCTACTCTCATACCTCCTAAAAGTGGAATCATACCCTATGTGTCATTCCTTGGCTACTTAATTCACTTAGTGTAATGCTTTCAAGGTTTATATGTGTTGTAGCATTTGCCAGAATTTCCCCCCTTTTTAACATTGAATAAAAATATGTGTGTAGAGAATTTTTTGTTGTTGTTTGGTTGTTTTATGTTTTTGTTTTTTCTTTTGAGATGGAGTCTCACTCTGTTGCCCAGGCTGGAGTGTAGCATGCAATCTCAGCTCACTGCAACCTCTGCCTTCCAGGTTCAGGTAATTCTCCTGGCTTAGCCCCCCAAGTAGCTAGGATTACAGGCACCCACCACCACGCCCAGCTAATTTATGTAGAGATAGGCTTTAGTAGAGACAGGCTTTCGCCATTTGGCCAGGCTAGTCTTGAACTCCTGACCTCAGACGATCCTCCCACCTCGGTCTCCCAAAGTGCTGGGATTACAGGCATTAGCCACTATGCCCAGCCAATACCACATTTTGCTTATCAAATCATCTGTGGATGGATATTTGGGTTATTTTCACCTTTGGGCTGTTATGAATAATGCTGCCATGAACATTGGTGTACCCAACTTCTCTGTCTCTCTCCCTTTTTTTTCTTCTGAGACAGAGTCTCGCTCTGTTGCCCAGGCTGGAGTGCAGTGGCACGATCTCAGCTCACTGCAACCTCCACCTCCCAGGTTCAAGCAATTCTCCTACCTTGGCCTCCTGAGTAGCTGGGATTACAGGCATACACCACCATACCCAGCTGATTTTTGTGTTTTTAGTAGAGACAGGGTTTCATCCTGTTGGCCAGGCTGGACTTGAACTCCTGACCTCAAGTGATCCATCCACCTCGGCCTCCCAAAGTGTTGGGATTACAGGCACCGCACCCAGCCTAACTTCTCCATTTTTACAGAAAAAAAAAAAAATAGCCAGCTGGGATTTTAACTGGGATTGAGTCGATAGATCAATTTGGGAGATAATTGACATCTTAATACTGAGCCTTCCAACATGTAAACCCACGTATCTTCCCATTTATGTAGACAATCTTTCATTTCTCTCAATGGTGTTTTGTAGTTTTCAGTGTACAGGTCTTACACTTTTTTTGTCAGATTTATCCCTAAGTTTTCCATGCTATTGTAAATGGTATTTCTTAAGATTTTTATTTCTGATTGTTGCTAGAATAGAGAAATACAGTAGAATTTGGAAATTGGGGTTATATCCTGAAACCTCAGTAAACTCGCATATTAACTCTAGTACCTTTTTCATAGGATTTTCTCCATAAATGATCATGTCCCCTGCAAATACGATCTTGCTTCTTTATTTCTAACCTGAATGCCTTTTATTTGCTTTTTTCCTCCTTGCCTAATGGCCCTAGCTAGAACCTACAGACAATGTTGAATAGTATTGGCTAGAGCAGATATCCTTGTCTTGTTCCTGATCTTAGCAGGAGAGCTTTCAGTCTTTTACCGTTAAATAGGATGTTAGCTGTGTATTTTTCTACAGATGCTCTTTATCAGGTTGAGAAAGTTCTGTTCTAATCCCAGTTTGTTAAGAGTTATTATCAGAAATGGATGTTTGATTTTTGTCAATTTTTTTCAGCATCAACTGAAATGTTCATGTGGTTTTTCTTTACTAGTTTATTATTATGTGTATTACATTAATTGAACGTTAAACCAACTCTACTTTATTTGCTGGGCAAATGCCACTTGGCCATTGTGTGTCATCCTCCTCATGTGCTGTTAAATTTGATTTGCTACAATTTTGTTAAGAATTTATTCATCTAAGTTCAAGAATGATGTTACTCTGTGGTTACATTCTTTCTGCTGTCTTTGACTCGACTTGGTATCAAAGTAATGCTGGCCTCACAGAATGAGTTGAGAAAAATTCCTTCCTCTTCAATTTTCTAGAAGAGCTTGTGTTGAATTAAAATAATTTCTTCCTTAAAGATTTGATAGAATTCCTGAGTGAAGTCATCTGGCTCTCCAGTTTTCTTTGTTGAAAAGATCTTAGCTATGATTTGTTATCTCTCTCATTCTGATATTGGTAATTTGTTTATTTGAGATGGAGTCTTTCACTGTCATCCAGACTGGAGTGCAGTGGTGTGATCTCCACTCACTGCAACCTCCAGCTCCCAGGTTCAAGTGATTCTCGTGCCTCAGCCTCCTAGGTAGCTGGGATTACAGGTGCCTACCTCCGTGCCTGGTTAATTTTTGTATTTTCAGTAGAGACGGGGTTTCACCATGTTGTCCAGGCTGGTCTCAAACTCCTGACCTCAGGTGTTCCGCCTGCCTCAGCTTCCCAAAATGTTGGGATCACAGGCATGAGCCACTGCACCCGGCCTTTGATATTGGTAATTTGTGTCTTCTCTTTTTCCTTATCAGTATAGCTAGAGGTTTGTGAATTTTATTGATCTGAAAACTTATATTAGCTTCTGATATATCTGCATTTTTCAGTGTTGCATTTCATTGATTTCTGTTCTGGTTTTTATACTTTCCTTTATTCTGTGTGTTTTCTTTGTGATTTTTCTCTTTTTTTAGTTTCTTAAGGTAGTAGCTGATGTTATTGTGATTTTTCTTTTCTAAGAAGGCATTTAAAATTATAAATTTCCATTTAAATACTGTTTTAGTTTCATTCAACAAATTTTTATATGTTTGTGTTTTTATTTTCATTCAGTTAAAAATTCTAATGTCCTTTTTCATTTCTCCTTTGGCCCATGGGTTATTTAGAAGTATATTATTTAGTTTACAAATATTTGTGGATTTCTCAGATATCTTTCTGTTATTGGTGTCTAATTTAACATCACTTTGGTGGGAGAAGATACTCTGTATGATCTGAATCCATTTAAGTTTATTTAGATTTATTCTAATTCTCCCTGATTTAAGCTAGGAGGGTTGTATCTTTCCAGGAATTTATCCGTCTCCTCTAGGTTTTCTAGTTTGTGTGGTAAAGGTGTTCATTGTAGCCTTGAATGATCTTTTGTATTTCTGTGAGGTCGGTTGTAATATCTCCCATTTTATTTCTTATTGAGCTTATTTGGATTTTCTCTCTTCTTTTCTTGGTTAACCTTGCTAATGGTCCATCAATTTTATTTACCTTTTCAAAGAACCAGCTTTTTGTTTCATTTATCTTTTGTATTTTTTTGTTTCAATTTCATTTCGTTCTGCTCTGATCTTGGTTATTTCCTTTCTTCTGCTGGATTTGGGTTTGGTTTCTTCTTGTTTCTCTAGTTCTTTGAGGTGTGACCTTAGACTGTCTATTTGTGCTCTTTCAGACTTTTTTGATGTAAGCATTTAGGGCTATGAACTTTCCTCTTAGCAATGCCTTTGCTGTATCCGCGGGTTTTGATAGCTTGTGTCACTGTTATCGTTTAGTTTGAAGAGTTTTTAAATTTCCATCTTGATTTCATTGTGACCCAGTGATCATTCAGGAGCAGGCATTTAATTTCCACGTATTTGCATCATTTTGAAGGATCCTTTTAAAGTTGATTTCCAAATGTTCTATGTGCACTTGAAAAGAATGTATATTCTGCAGTTGTATGAAACATTCTATAAATGTCAATTAGGTCAAATTTGTTCAAGTGTTGTTCAAGTCGTCTGTATCCTTGCTTATTTTCTAGTTGTTCTATTAATTATCAAAAGAGGGATGTTTAAACATCTGCCTATAATAGTAGATTTGTCTGTTTCTCCTTGGTGTCCAATCAATACTGCTTCCTGTATTTCAAAGCTCTCTTATTTGATGAATATGTTTTATATTTAAAGTGAGTTTCTTGTAGCATATTTTCATTCAATCTGACAAACTCTGTTTTTGAGTGGGGTGTTCAGACCATTTATATTTAATGTGATTATTTATATGGAAGGGTTTAAATGATCTGTTATTTGTTCCACTTTTTTCTGTTTTTTTTTTTTTTTTTTCTGCTTTCTTTTGGATAAAGTGAGTATTTTTATTAGCCATTTCCTTTTTATTGGCTTACTAGCTATCACTCTTGACTGTGTTATTTTAGTGGTTGCTTTAGGGTTTATAGCATACACCTTTAACCTATCATAGTCTACATTCAAGTAATAGTATTCCACTACACATGTACTTAGTATAAGAATCTTACAACAGTATACTTCCATTTCTTTCCTCCTGTTCTTAGTCTTTGTGCTATTTTTGTCAAGAAGCTTACTTTATATTATAAACCCCACAAAACGTTATTATTTCTGCTTTAAATGTTTTTTTAAGAGAGTTAGAATAAGAAACAAAGTCCGTATATTTACCCATAGAGTTACCATTTCTTGTGCTTGTCATTTTCTTTCTTTCTTTCTTTCTTTTTTTTTTTTTTTTGAGACGGAGTCTCGCTCTGTCACCCAGGCTGGAGTGCAGTGGCACAAATCTTGGATCACTGCAACCTCCACCTCCCGTGTTCAAGCGATTTTCCTGCCTCAGCCTCCTGAGTAGCTGAGACTACAGGTGCTTGCTAACGCTCCCGGCTAATTTTTGGTATTTTTGGTAGAGATGGGGTTTCATTATGTTGGCCAGGCTGGTCTTGAACTTCTGACCTAGTGATCTGCCCACTCAGCCTCCCAAAGTGCTGGGATTACAGGCATGAGCCATGGCACCTGGCCTAAAATTGAGACAGTATATATATATATTTGAGATGGAGTCTGGCACTGTTGCCCGGGCCGGAGTGCAGTGGCACGATCTCAGCTCATTGCAACCTCCGCTATTCTCCTGTCTCAGCCTCCGGAGTAACTGGGATTACAGGCGCCTATCTTTTGTATTTTTAGTAGAAACAGGGTTTCACCATGTTGGCCAGGCAGGTCTCAAACTCCTTTTGTCTGCCTCAGCCTCCCAAAGTGCTGGGATTACAGGCATGAGCCACCACACCTGGTGAAAAATAGAACTATCATTCTACCCGGCAATCCCACCACTTGGCATCCACCCCCAAAAAAAGAAATCATTACATCCAAAAGATACCTGCACTTGTATGCCTATCATTGCACAGTTCACAATAGCAAAGACCCAGAATCAATCCAAGTGTCTATCCATGGGGGATTGGATAAAGAAAATATGGTACATGTACACCAACGGGGTACTACTTAGATATAAAAAAAAGAATAAAATTATGTTTTATTGCAGCAACATGGGCAGAACTGGAGGCCATTATTTTAAGTGAAATAACTCAAAAAACAGAAATTCAAATAAATACCACCGGTTCCCACTTACAAGTGGGAGTTAAATAATGTGTACATAGGATCATGGAGTGTGGAATAAGAGACACTGGAGGCTTGGAAAGGTGGGAGGGTGGGCAGGGCTGAGGGATGAGAAATTACCTTTGGGTACAATGTACCCTATTTGGGTGATGGGCGCACTAGAAGCCCAAACCACCACTATATAATATATCCATGTAACAAAACTGCACTTGTACTCCCTAAAAGTACAAAAATAAAAAATCCAATAATTTTCTAAAAGAGCATTTAAAGACACCTGGTTTAAGCAAGTACAATTTAGTTAACTATGTTGTTTCAGCATTCTCCTATTATTGCAATTCATGCTAATAGCAAAAATATACATGATATATAGAGTGAACAGTACATCTCTCCCTCTAAACATTGGGTCATGGGAGCATTATCAAGCCTTCAAAAGGAAAACTTTCTCACACACTGTTTTCTTTTTTGAGGCAGAGTCTTGGTGCCCAGGCTGGAGTGCAGTGGCACCATCTCGACTCACTGCAAACTCCGCCTCCCGGGTTCAAGTGATTCTGCTGCCTCAACCTTTCATGTAGCTGGGATTACAGATGCCCACCACCACCACACCCGGCTAATTTTTGCATTCTTAGTAGAGACAGGATTTCGCCATGTTGGCCAGGCTGGTCTCGAACTCCTAACCTCAGATGATCCACCCACCTCAGTCTCTCAAAGTGCTGGAATTACAGGCGTGAACCACCATGCCCGACCCATCATCTGGTTTTGTTTGCAGCTTCCTCACATCTTCTGCAGCCCTGTCAATCAGCCTGCAGTGCCACGGTGGCGGCGGCCACACTGCTGCTTCTGTCCCGGCACTCCTTCCCTTTCTGAGAGCTCAGCTATACATGTAAAAGAATGTTGGTTATATTTTATCCATAATTTCTCTATGATTACTTGGTCTTTATTTGGCCCCCCATATTGTCAGAAATGGAATTTTTCCAGTGACTTATTTTTTGGGTTTTGTTTTGTTTTTGTTTTTATTTTTTGAGAGAGGGTCTCCCTATACTGCCCAGGCTGATCTGGAAGTCCTTGGTTCAAGTGCTTCTTCTTCCTGAGTAGCTCGGACTACGGGTTTGCACCACCGTGCACAATTTTTTTTTTTTTTTTAGATGTAGTTTCACTCTTATTGCCCAGGCTGGAGTGCAATGGCACAATCTCGGCTCACCCCAACCTCCGCCTCCCGGGTTCAAGTGATTCTCCTGCCTCAACCTACCGAGTAGCTGGTATCACAGGCGTGTGCCACCAAACCTGGCTAATTTTGTGTTTTTTAGTAGAGACAGGGTTTCTCCATGTTGGTCAGGTTAGTCTTAAACTCCTGACCTCAGGTGATCCATTCGCCTTGGCCTCCCAAAGTGCTGAGATTACAGGCGTGAGCCACCACGCCTGGCCAAGATTACCTCTTAATCTATTATTACCAGACTTGCCCCTCCACAACTTGACAGATGCTATTCTTCAAAGGCCATTGGTAACTGGAGCAACTGCCAAATTCCATGGGTGCTATTTCAGTTAGGATGAGCTCTGACAAGTGATGAAATACTGACGAAAAATCAACCATAAAGATGCCTGATTTTTCTAACATAGGTGGTTCCAAGGTCACTTTGGCAACTCACTTCTATCAAGAACCTATGTTTTTCTGTCCTTCCACTCTGCCATCCCCAGAATGTCAGTGATGATTTTCACCTCATAGTCACATGATGACTGCCTCCCATGGTTATATCAGAGTAGCAAAAGGTGGGCCAGGCACAGTGGCTCATGCTTGTAATCCCAGCACTTTGGGAGGCCGAGACAGATAAATCACTTGTGGTCAGGAGTTCAAGACCAGCCTGGCCAACATGGTGAAACCCTGTCTCTACTAAAAATACAAAAATTAGCCAGGCATGATGGCACGTGCCTGTAATTCCAGATACTCAGGAGGCTGAGGCAGAAGAATCGCTTGAACCCAGGAGGCAAAGGTTGCAGTGAGCCAAGATCGCACCACTGCACTCCAGCCTGGGCAACAGAGCAAGACTCTATCTAAAAAAAAAAAAGTAGCAAAAGGTGGCAAGCAAGAAAAGGACTTCTTCTTCACATACCTCTCTGTTATCAACTAGGAAAAACTCTTTTCTTTTTTTTTTGAGACAGGGTCTCGCTCCATCATCTATGCTGGAGAGCAGTGATGCAATCACACCTCACTACAGCCCTGACCTCCTGGTCTCAGGTACTCCTTTTACCTAAGCCTCCCAAGCAGCTGGCACTACAGGTACATGCCACCATTTCAGATTAACTTTTGTTTTGTTTTGTCTGTAGAGACAGGATCTCACTGTGTTGCCCAGGCTGTCTTCAAACTCCTGGGCTTTGTCAATGTGCTGGCCTTGGTCTCCTAAAGTACTGGGACTACAGGTATAAGCCATCACTCCAGCCTGGCCAGAAAATCTTTTCAGAAGCTCCATGCAGATGACCCTTTCACTCCTTAGGCAAGAACTGTCACATGCATATCCCCGGTGCGGTAACGAGCAGAGGGTAGAATCATGTCTGGGGCTGTTGGAACAATAATGGACAAGGAATATGAATTCTAGAAATGCATAAGGCAAGATCTCTGTCCTAAAGGTGCACATTGGTCTGGAGAAGACAAAAGTAACCCAAAGAGATATTGCAAATAAGGGCTAGGCTCCATGGCTCATGCTGGTAATCCCAGCACTTAGGGAGGCCAAGGTGGGTGGATCACCTGGAATCAGGAGTTTGAGACTAGCCTGACCAACATGGTGAAACCTCGCCTCTACTAAAAATACAAAAATTAGCCGAGTGTGGTGGCGGGCTCCTGTGATCCCAGCTACTCGGGAGGCTGAGGCAAAAGAATCCCTTGAACCTGGGAGGCAGAGGTTGCAGTGAGCTGAGATCGTGCCACTGCACTCCAGCCTGAACGATGTGACAGAGTGAGACTCCATCTCAAAAAAAAAATATATATATATATATAGCAAATGAAAATTTCGTAGCCACACAAACTGAGGATACAAAAATGTAAGTACTCTGTTTGTCTACAACCAAACCTAATTTCTACCCTAAGCCCAATTTCTGTCCCATAGAAAACTTAATCTCCAACATACAAGTTAAACTCAGTTAGGAACAGGCAGCCAGCTGTGCCTGCCAGAGACACATTCGCTGCTCTTACTGTGTAAGACGATTTAGGGCAAAACTTCTGGTTTGGAACAGGCTTTCTTCTCAGAGGCATTTTACACTGCTGCCTATCTGGTCTTAAAACATAATCCTGGCCAGGCGCGGTGGCTCACACCTGTAATCCCAGCACTTTGGGAGGCCAAGGCAGGCAGATCACTTGAGGTCAGGAGTTCCAGATCCGTGTGGTCAACATGGTGAAACCCTGTCTCTACTAAAAATACAAAAATTAGCCAGGTGTGGTGGCATGCACCTGTAATCCCAGCTACTCGGGAGGTTGAGACAGGAGAATTGCTTGAACCCAGGAGGCGGAGGTTGCAGTGAGCCAACATTGCACCACTGCACTCCAGCCTGGTGACAGAGTGAGACTCTGTCTCAAAGAAAGAAACAAAACCACCACAATCCTCCTTTGCTCAAAAAGGCCCCAACTGCAGCAAATCGTACTATCTATCTCCAAAGGAAAGCAGTCTGCACGATTTCTTTGTTTGATTATTTGAGTGAGCATCAGAGCTTAGTACAACATTAGAGAGAAGAAAGGCAACAAGAAAAAAAATATGTAACTTGACTTACTGTAAATCTGAAGCAGAGAAAAGTCACCCAGGTGACTGAATTGATTTGAAAGTGATGGGATGAAGTTTCCTATATTGGGCAGAATAGGGGAGCAGGACAGGAGGTAGAAGTGAAGCTCAGGTTTGGACAAATAGAGAATTCACATCTTTGCACACCTGAGTTTGTGTGACTCTGGAACTTTGCATCTGCAAGAACTGCTTATGATTCTGTTGCCTCTAACAGACGACAGGCACCTCCGGGACAGAGTTGTAGCTTTATGCATTTCTTTAACATCTCTTCCCTCCCATCCACCTTTCTCAGTTCCTAGCACAAGACCTGCAGCATGCTAGGTGCTCTACAAAAATGCGTGTTTAATAAAAGATTGAGTGAATGAAAACGTGAGCAAAGGAGGTTGCTACAATGGGAAGAAACAAACCCAACTCGGGTTTGTTTTTTATTTTTTATTTTTGAGGCAGAGTCTGGCTCTGCAACCTCCACTTCCCGGGTTCAAGCAATTCTGCCTCAGCCTCCCAAGTAGCTGGAATTACAGATGTGTGCCACCACGCCCGGCTAAATTTTCCGTATTTAGTAGAGATGGGGTTTCACCGTTTTGGCCAGGCTGGTCTCAAACTCCAGACCTCAAGTGATCTGCCCGCCTTGGCCTCCCAAAGTGCTGGGATTACAGGTGTGAGCCACTGTGCCCGGCCAAACCCAACTGATTTTTAAATCGATTTAACTGTATCCTGATTAAGGGAAGAAATGGAGAAATGTACATATGTATGAAAGAGAGAGAGGGAAAATCTCTGCAGAGAGAACAGAGCTATGATCACTAAGTAAAACAGAGACAGCTTAATCAGATACCCAGACGGGGCCCCACCTGACTCCTACTGCAGCTGGGTGGGGGGGCGGGGGGTAGGGGAACTAGAAGGTTCAGCTGGAGTGGTCTTCCTTCTCCAGCTCCAGTCTCCCCACCTCCAACTCCCACTCCCACTGCCCTGTGAGGAGGTTTGGAAGCTGTGGGGAGGGGAGGCAGCTGAGTTGGGCTTCTAGAACGAGGCGGGATGGTGTGAGCTCAAATGCCCTGCAATTGCTGGAGCAACAGTGGCGACACTTGAGTTATTCACAAAGGCTGGAATTCAAATGAGGCTGGCACCGCTCCAAGTCGCAGTAGCTTAGGAGAGAGAAAGGCATATTAAGTATTCATCAAGATCTTCGCGTTGCATGGGCTCTGAGGGTTCTCCATCTGCGTCCCTCCCTCTGTCACTGACTGGGGGTGGGGGGCGGGGGGTCCTCCAGAAGCACTTTATCTGTCAGTCTGTGAGCGGGAGCTGGGGGTGGGGGACTGAAGTTAGGCAGATTTGTCTCATCACATGATGGGGGACCTGTATCATGTGATGGCTCCGGTGATGTTGGAGGCGGCATGTGACTCCCAGGGCTACGTGGGTTCAAAACAATTTAAATACAAAAACACAAGCAGGTTCCCCTCCTCTCCTTTGCCTTTTGGTCTGGCTCTCCCCATTGCTGGGTTGGGTGCCTGACTGAACGGAAAACCCGCCGTCTTGCAGCCACTAACCTGTGAGTGCCGGGTACCTGGAGAGCAGGCCCCTCTGCTGGGGGCCCCCGGGAGCGGTGCCCCATCATTTTGCAGCCCACTGACTCCCAGCCTGGTAAGTTACTGCACACTTTCAGCAATTATCTGCGAAGCTGTCCTCACTGCCTCATTAGCATGCAGGGCACCCTCGCTGGGCACGCTGGAAGGGACGTGCCTGCCGGCTCTGGGGAGCTGCAGCCCTCCGGCCCTGCCAGACAGACGCAGCCTTCCCAGGGAGCAGCGCTGCGCTGGTCTGCTGGGGTGGAAGCGCTTCGCCCTCGCTGTTCTCCCTCTCCCTTCCCAGCCCATCTTACTCCCAGCCTCTCCTCTCTGTCTTCCTCCTCCTAACCTCCTCACCTCTCACCTTCCCCTCTCCAACCCGTCCCTTCAGATTTCTTTCTTTTCTTCTTTTTTTTTTTTTTTTTTTTTTGTTTTTTGTTTTTTGGTTTTGAGACAGAGTCTCCCTCTGTCGCCCCGGCTGGAGTGCAGTGGCGCAATCTCGGCTCACTGCAACCTCTGCCTCTCGGGTTCAAGCGATTCTCCTGCCTCACCCTCCCGAGTAGCTGGGACTAGAGGCGCCCACCACCACGCCTGTCTAATTTTTTCGTATTTTTAGTAGAGATGCGGTTTCTCCATGTTGGCCAGGTTGGTCTCAAACTCCTGACCTCCAGTGATCTCCCGGCCTTCGCCTCTAAAAGTGCTGGGATTTTTACCGGCGTGAACCACTGTGCCCGGCTGGATTTTCTCTTTTTTATTCATGCACCTTTCTGTCTCCCACTGCTTTTCTTAGGAGTTCCTCTCATCCTCTCACCTCGCTTCTTAAAATTATTTTTTTGGATACCTAGATTTTTGTCCTTTCTGTCCAGAACCTGAAAGAACGGCTTCTAAGGACTTGGTGATTGGAAATGTACCTTCTAAAATATTTTCTTTTTTTCACTAAGACAGTGTGGAGCGCCCAGTTCCTGTTGTGTGTACGTGCATGCACGTATGTGTTAAGGGAGATGGGTATATTGCTTGGGACCATCAGAACTGAAGGCTGCACACCCCAGCTCAGTGAGGGAATGATCAAGTGACAGGAGGCACCCTTACAGAAGTCAGGAGACAAGGCATTCGGACGCCAAACGTCTGACTCTCTGTGGAAGAAACCAGGATTCAAAGCAGAAGCCAAAAATATAGGGCTGGGTGCTCAGGGACGTGCTCAGGTGTCGAGAGGCATCTCATAGAGCTGGCTCAGAGTTTGGGGCCACACCTTTGCACAATGAGGCAGCGTGTGAGCAATTTAGATTAATGTAATTGCAGCGGAGATGGACAGGGAGTGGACAGATTAGAATAATGTTGAAGGGGTAGAAATAACAAGTCTTGCTGATGGGTTATGTATATTAGTTGAACCATGGGAAAGCTAAATGTGAATCGTAAAATCATGGCAGTGGCCGGGCGTGATGGCTCACACCTGTAACCCCAGCACTTTGGGAAGCTGAGACAGGTGGATCACCTGAGGTCAGGGGTTCGAGACCAGCCTGGCCAACACAGCAAAACCCCTGTCTCTACTAAAAATGCAAAAAATTAGCCAGGCATGGTGGTGCACATCTGTAATCCCAGCTGCTCAGGAGGCTGAGGCAGGAGAATCGCTTGAACTTGGGAGGCGGAGGTTGCGGTGAGCCGAGATCATGCCTTTTCACTCCAACCTGGGCAACAGAGCACGACTCCGTCTCAATAAAATACTAAATAAAATAAAGTAAAATTAAATCAAATCATGGCAGTGTCTGTAGCCACAAAGAAAGGAGATGGTGGCTTCTGTGTGTCGAAAGCTTCTGCTTCGCTGTCATCTGAGCTATATCAACATCTGTTCAGCAAGAAACATTGAACTACAATAGAGCAGAATCCACCCAGGGACTTGGTGCTATTTCTTTTTTTTTTAATTTTAATTTTTAATTAGTTTTTTTTTTTTTTTTTTTTTTTTTAGAGACGGAGTCTTGTTCTGTTGCTCAGGCTGGAGTGCAGTGGCACAATCTCAGCTCCCCGCAACCTCCGCATCCTGGGTTTTAGCAATTTCCTGCCTCGGCCTCCTGAGTAGCCTGGACTACAGGTGCACGCTGCTAAGCCCAGCTAATTTTTTGTATTTTAGTAGAGACAGGGTTTCACCATGTGGCCCAGGCTGGTCTTGAACTCCTGAGCTCAGGCAATCCACCCACCCCAGCCTCCCAAAGTGCTAGGATTACAGGTGTGAGCCACTGTGCCTGGCCGAGAGGGTGCTATTTCTATCCCCATTTCTGAGATAGAGAAACTGAGACAAGGAGCAGCTCATTAGGTTATTTGCTTAAGGACACTCAGCTAATAAGTGATAGAGCTAGGATTTAAGACCAAGCAGTTTGCTCCAGAGCCCACACAGTAACAGCTTGAAAAGATCGCTATCCTGGCTGGGCACAGTGGCTCATGTCTGTAATCCCAGCACTTTGTGGGGGCCTAGACAAGTGAATCGCTTGAACCCAGGAGTTCCGGACCAGTCTGGGCAACATGGCAAAACCCCATCTCTACAAAAAATACAAAAAAAAATTAGCCAAGTGTGGTGGCAGGCACTTGTAGTCCCAGCTACTCAGGAGGAGGATAGCTTGAGCCCAGAAGATTAAGGCTGCAGTGAGTCATGATTGCATCACTGCACTCAGCCTGGGCGACAGAGCAAGACCCTGTCTCAAAAAGAAAACCATAGCTGTCCAACGGTTGCCATGTGACAAGTTACCGTGCAATTTTAGGGCTACATTTGTGAACAAAACAGAGACACTCTATTCTCCTGGACTACATTCCAGCAGGGAAGGCAGCTATTAAATCATCACACAAGATGAAATATTGTTTCAAAGTGAGGTATTTGCTAAGAAGGAAAGTAATAAGATATAATAAGAATATTTAACTGAAGGCCAGGAGCAGTAGTTTACAACTGTAGTCCCAGCTACTCCAGAGACGGAGGCAGGAGAATTGCTTGGATACAGGAGGCGGAGTTTGCATTGAGCTGAGATCACGCCACTGCACTCCAACCTGGGTGACAGAGTGAGACTCTGTCGAAAAAAAGAAAAAAAAAACAAAAACGAAAACAACCAAGGAATATATAACTGAAGACATACTTCAGTTGTGGGGGAGTAAAAGTAGGGAAAGAGTTAGTCAAAAGAGGCCTCTTTGATGATGCAGTTTTTAAGTTGGGGTGTGAGACAGGAGTTAGGGTCTACCAGGTGGTGTGTGTGAAGGTCTTGAGGGCAAGGTGTTAGATCACTCCAGGAGCACGAGAATGCTGGTGCACCAAACATTGCATATTCCAGACTGTGTTAGATGAGGCTATCCAGATTATGTGAAGCTCCGTAGCCCTGGCTAATGACTTGGGTTTCATCCTGGGATCAATAAGCAACCATTAAAGCATATCATTTTACTTTATTTTATTTTATTTTACCTTAAGACAGAGTCTCACTCTGTCACCCAGGCTGGAGTGCAGTGGCTCAATCTCAGCTCACTGCAACCTCCGCCTCCCAGATTCAAGCAATTCTCCTGTCTCAGCCTCCTGAGTAGCTGGGATTACAGGCATCTGCCCCCACACCCAGCTAATTTTCTTTTCATTTCTTTTTCTATTTTCAGTAGAAACAGGGTTTCACCAAGTTGGCCAGGCCAGTCTCGAAATCCTGACCTTGGGTGATCCGCCTGCCTCGGCCTCTCAAAGTGCTGGGATTACAGGCATGAACTACTGTGCCCAGCCTATTAAAGCATTTTAAGTAGGGAAGGAGCATACTCGGAGTTGCAATACAAAAAAACAAACACAAGAGGCATATCAGTTTTCGTTGCATTATAAACCACCTCAAAGCTTAATGGCTTCAAACAACCATCACTTATAGCTCATAACTCTGTGAGTTGGAAGTGGCAGCTAGGATCATCGGGTAGTACTGCTGTCCTGGCCTAGATTCACTTGTATAGATAGTCCGTTGGCAGGTTGGTTGAGAGTTGGTTGTTCTTGGCTATCTCACCCACGTGTCTGCTGATTGGCAGGGGCAGTTGAAATGGACCAGGCCATGTCTCCTTAGCTAGAGGGCTAGCCCAGTCTTCTTCATTTGCCAGCTGGGTTCCAAACACAGCAAGGAAGGGAAGCCCCAGTACACAAGCTTTGTTCAAGCGTCGGCTTGCATTGTGCTTGAGAGTCCCCATGGGCCTAGACAAGTTACGTAGTCAAGTCCAGAGTTAGAGGATGGAAAAAGATATCTCTTCATGGGTGGAGCTACAAAATATTGTGTCTCTTTTTCTCAGACTACTTCATGAATTCGAAAGGCTAATAAACTGCACACTGTCTCCCTCTAATATTGGACAGAAGTGAAGGACAAGAAGAAATTTGGGGCCAATTTTGTGATTAGAGATATCCTTAGAATGGATCATCTATCAGACTTTGGTTCTTTCTTGGAACAAGCATGGGTCTGTTTTGGATATGGATTAGAAGCCAGATATGGTGCAGTAAGGTCTTCTCTTCTCACAGGATTTTTTGGGAATGACTTGGAGTCTTTTGAGGTTGTTCCCTGTAAGGAAATTTGTGTCATATGGAACTCAATGCCTTAAGTGTTCTAGGCAAAGCAAGAGCACATGCAAACATCCCCAGGCAGGAACTCTGGGGCTTATTTAGGAAACAGAAGAGAGCTGATTTAATTTAAAGCAATTGCAATTGGCCTGGCATGGTGACTCATGCCTGTAATCCCAGCACTTTGGGAGAATGAGGTGGGTGGATCACCTGAGGTCAGGAGTTCGAGACCAGCCTGGCCAACATGGTGAAACCCCGTCTCTACTAAAAATACAAAAATTAGCCGAGCATGGTGGCGGGCGCCTGTAATTCCAGCTACTCAAGAGGCTGAGGCATGAGAATCACTTGAGCCTGGGAGGTGGAGGTTTCAGTGAGCCGAGATTGCCCCACTGCACTCCAGCTGGGCCACAGAGTGAGACTCTGTATCAAAAAAAATAATAAATAATTTTTAAAATAAAGCAATTTTGCTAGTGCAGAGAAGGCAGCTATAACAAGAAAAAAGGGGAAAAAAGTAAAGTAATTGCAGGGGAGATGGAAAGAGAGTGGACAAGTGGGAATAATGTGTAAGGGGTAGAAATAAGTCTTGCTGCTGGATCACATAGGGTAGTCGAAGAAAAGGGACATATTAGAGAAGACTCACAGGTTGGTAATGTCATATACTAAGCTGGAAATAAAGACAAGGAGAGGAGAAGAGTATTTTGTTTGGGGAGAGGGCAGGAAGAAATCAAGCATTCTGTGTTGAGCCCAGCAGACTTGAGATTCCGAGATATATCCAGAAAGATACACCATCAACAGTGGAATATGCTCAAAGAGGCTTAGACTTGATATGTAAATTTGGAGACCAGCTGAGATCACTTAGAGAGTATAAAGAGAGGAAATCAAAGAGCAGTGGGACTGGAACTCCAGGCTGCCCGCCATATAGAAATCAGATAATGGAGGCATCCATGCAGGAAAGGGAAAGGGGAGGAAAATCAGAGTGTGGCTTCATGAAGCCAAGAGGGCAGAATATTTCAGGAAGGAGAAAGTGATCAACTGGATCAAACGTTGCTGAGGTGTTGAATAAAATCATCATCTTGGAGAA
>PVKP010042207.1:0-18232 GCA_004027715.1 Plecturocebus donacophilus
GATGGAAGCCCAAGGGTGAGGGACTCCTGAAGGAGGGTGTCACTAATCCACTTCTCACGTGAGCCCTTCCAAGGATCTGCAGAGTGTGCACTCAGGAAATATTTGTTAACTGTCAAAAAAGCATTTCCCCTCCCATACAGATATTTTGCTGATGACAAAAATAAGGGGAGCCATTGGAGGCAAATATAGAGGCAGAAGAGATTAGCTACCAGAGACACTACTTTCGAGGCTCCTGTTGTCAAGACGAATGCTCAAGCCCCTCCAACATCAGCCTAAAGCAAGCATTTCCAGGAAACACTTCTGAAAGGCATCTGTTTCTTTATTTTTATTTAAGTAACTCTGGCTCTCTTAATTGCGGTTTTGAGCCTGTAGAAAGATTTGGGGGCTAACGGGGACCAAGGGCAGCAACTTGCCAAAGAGAAATTTCCAGGAAGATGAGTAGAAAAAAATCACCTCTTTTCTCCTCCAGATTTTCTGTACATGAAATGCGTGATATAAAAATATTCACATAAGTGCTGCAGTATAAATGACATCTGAGTAGTGACATAGAATACAGGAAGGGTGACAGGAGGGAGGCTGCAGCATGGAACTGGTCTTATGGCATGCACTTGGAAGATGTAATGCAAGGCCGGGCGTGGTGGCTCATACCTATAATCCCAGCACTTTGGAAGGCTGAGACGGGTGGATCACTTGAGGTCAGGAGTTTGAGATCAGCCTAGCCAACATGGTGAAACCTGGTCTCTACTAAAAATAGAAAAAAATTAGCTGGGTGTGGTGGTGCATGCCTGTAATCCCAGCTACTCACAAGGCTGAGACAGGAGAATCGCTTGAACCCAAGAGGTGGAGGTTGTAGTGAGCAAGATCATGTCATTGCACTCCAGCCTGGGGCAACAGAATGAGATTCCATCTCAAAAAAAATAATAATAAAAGGAGGAGGAGTAGTAGTAGTAGTAGTAGTAGTGATGCACATGGATGACAGAGTGTGGAGGGCATTGCTGGAAGGTGTGACCATACACACAAGACAGGGAAACAGGAGGAAGTGAACAAAGCAAAAAATAGCACGTAGTTTCTTTGAAATGGAGAAGCTATTCTGCTTGTGAAGAAAGATGGGATTGGGAAGAGCACCTGGGAAGAGGGCTTTTGCTCAGTCCCTGGGAAACAGGCTGCCTTAATATGGGTTGCCCTGAAGGGGGAGCCTGTCATAAGACTTGCCTGCAGGTGGTGTATTTAGGGTGACCCCAGAAGCAGGAGAGAAGCAGCTGAAGTGTGGGACAGGGAAGGAGGAAAGGCCAGTGTAGGCTGTGTTAATGAGAGTGGTGCTATTTGCAGGGGGGCCGATTCCCCTGGGACCTACTAGGAAGATGCTGAATGCCCCCCAGAATTGACAACCTAAGCTCAGGGAGCTGGAGTATTTTTCCAAGTCTCCTGCAAAGACTGCCGCTGCGTCCCTTACCCTACTTCTAGGCTACCTGCCTCCCATGCTGAGAGGGCTCCTTGGAACAAAAGTGCTCGCGTGTGATGGAAAGGTGTCAGCACAAAGTTGGTCTGAGATTACAGGGAGTTGTCCCAGCACCTACAGCTTCCGTGCCACCTGGCTGTCACAGTGCACAGGCTCCTCCGGGACCTGGTTCCTACATCATTCCACAGCCAGCAGCTTCTCCTGGCACTGTCCTTCTACTCTAAGCTGTGGCGTGGTGGAGCGACTCCACCAAGACACTGCTTCCCCATGAACAGCTTTCCCCAGAACCCCAGAGGTCAGATTTCCTGCAGGTTCCATAGGCGTGGCACCATAGAAACTTCTTTGCCCTCCAGTGAGACCCAGCTGTGTCCTCTCCAATAAGGTCTGGCTCTGAGCAAGGGGAAGAGGGGAGACTAATTCCTTGGGTACTCAATCTCACTTTTGAGCTTTGCACACTTTCCACATGAAGTGAAGAATCTCAAGCTTCAATGATTCACTTTTCAAAGTGTTCACTCCTACAAGTATTGAGGGAAGAGACTTAATACATCAAACAATCGTATTAAGTTTCTGTTTGAACTTCTAGAGCCCCTTGAGCAGGCAACCTTGCTAAGCCTATGGAAAAAGAATCAAATCCCTTGGCATGGTGTGCCAAGCCCCTCAAAACCTGGCCCAGACTGCCAGATGAGTCAATGAGAGGGCTATGCCCCTAGCCACCCATCCACACTCTGGGCCTGCTGTCAAAGTTTCTTCATCTAAAACACTCTTCTCTCTTGCTCTTTAAAGGTTTAGCTTAAGTTCCTTCTCCTCTAAGAAATGCTCCTCCATCCTCCCTTTCTGCCTTGTGGGGTATTTTATCACAGCACCTATCTACTTATAATTCAGCCTTCCCACACACTGTGAGTTTCTTAACTGAAAGGAATGGGTCAGATTCCTCCCTGAGTCTCTAGCCACTATCACATAGCAGGTGTTCAGTAAATGTTTGATGAACGAATGAGTGAGCATGTGCTAGTCAGCGCACACACACGTAGCCAGTCAGGAAATGCCACTGTAGAACAAGTTCTGAGATGAAGCTCGCCTCTTGTGGTCAGGACAGAGACTGGCATAGCCCATCTGAATTCCAATAAAGACTTGCCCCAGGGCCTTGGACTAGTAACCTGATCTCTGTAGCCTGGGTACCTGGGCCTGCAAAGGGAGGTGATAATTCCATGCCCCATAGCAGAAAAGGTGAGACCTAACTAACAGTCAACGGTCTGGCCGGGCGCAGTGGCTCACACCTGTAATGCCGGCACTTTGGGAGGCTGAGGCAGGCAGATCGCAGGCTGTTCAAGAACAGCCTGGCCAACATGGTGAAACCCCATCTCTACTAAAAATACAAAAGTAGCTGGCGTAGTGGCAGGCACTTGAATCCCAGACACTCAGGAGGCATAGACAAAAGAATCACTTGAACCCAGGAGGCAGAGGGTGCAGTGAGCTGAGATGGCACCACTGTACTCCAGCCTGGGCAAGAAGAACAAAACTCCATCTTAAAAAATCAAAACCAAAACCAAAACAAAACCAGAAAACAGTAAATGGTCTTATGAAGCCTTTGGAAAAATCATTGTGCATGTGTATAGTATGGAGGACAGGAATGAAACCCAGTGTACCATTGCACATCCTTATTCTGTGGGAGACAAGATCAACTATTACTTTTTAAAAATTCTCGCTAAAGATAGCCTACTCCATTATATCGGTGGAAATGTTGAAAGAGGAGTGAAGTTTCTCAGTAAGAGAAAATCATCAAAGAGCTTGGGTTTGACTCCATGCTACTCCTCCAGGATTTGCCCTAAGAGGAACACAGATTCTTCCCACAGATATTTCAACATGCAAGGTAAATGAAAAATCAAGAGAGAACCAATTGCAACATTAGAGGGTCTAGCACAGTCAAAAGTATTTTAGATGCATTTTGTGGTCAGCTGGACCCCGGCCGGCCCCCACCCTGGCTTGAGTTTCTAGAAGCTTGGACTTCCTGTCTTGGAGACTGAAGAACTTTGTGTAGGAATGTCAAAGCTCTGCTGACCAGTGGAAGGAAGAACTATCCAGAAACTTGGCAAGTTTACACTCACCATCCCCTCAGCCCTCACCAAAACAACAAATACTAATTCAATAAATATGCACATATTCAATGTTATCATGAACGTGTCCCTGGCTATGCTGAAAGAACTCCAAAATAGAAAAGACCCTTTTGAACCATGCTTTGGATCAAGTAAGGATTTGGGCAAAGTCCAATTCCAAGATTTAAAACAAAACCTTAGCCAGGCACTGTGGCTCACGCCTGTAGTCTCAACACTTTGGGAAGCTGAGGAAGGCAGGTCACTTGAACTCAGGAGTTTAGGACCAGCCTGGGCAACATAGTGAAACCCTGTCTCTATAGAAAATATTAAAAAATTAGTCAGGCATGGTGGCTCACACAGGTAGTCCCAGCTATGCAGGAGGCTGAGATGGGAAGATGACCTGAGCCATGAATACGAGGCTACAATAAGCTAAGATTGTGTGACTGCATTCCAGCCTGGGTGACAGAGCAAGACCCTGTCTCAGAAAAAGAGAAAGGAAAAATAAACCTTGAAACATTTCAAAAGTTTTGACTCTGTGGGCTGCATTTTATTTGTAGCAAATTAATCAACCATTCTTTGGTTTGAATTATTTGGCTATAGATGATCTAAGCCATCTTGAGTGACATGTTCTCAGATTATATTCAAACCAGTTGGGCAACAAATGAGACCGTACAAATGTTTTAAAATTCTGCATTTTTGTTCATTTCAGACTGCCCAAGCCTTCTAGCAAGGGATTTCTCCTTTCGGAACACATTGTTCTTGGATATGTCTAAAGCAACAGCAGAAACTAGGACTCTTTGGTGGCTAGGCTGAAATAATGTAAACTCAAATTTAGTCTTGCAGTAGATACTATTTATTTTCATAGAACTTAAGTGTAAGGGTTTTTTGTTTTGTTTTGTTTTTTGAGACGAAATTTTGCTCTGTTCCAGGCTGGAGTGCGGTGGCCTGATTTCGGCTCACTGCAACCTCCGCCTTCCAGGTTCAAGCAGTTCTCCTGCCTCAGTTTCCCAAGTAGCTGGGACTACAAGTGTGTGCCACTATGCCTGGCTAATTTTTTGTATTTTAGTAGAGATGGGGTTACACCATGTTGGCCAGGATGGTCTCAATCTCCTGACCTTGTGATCTCGGCCTCCCAAAGTGCTGGGATTACAGGCGTGCTTCACCGTGCCTGGCCTAAACGTAAGGTTTTTTGAGTTGGTCTGCGCAAGAGCAGATTAAAGTCAACCAACTGGTGATTCTTTCAGCTTACAGCCCTACAGTCAAGGTGATAGTGATTACAGGAGGGAACTTGGATTTCTTGGGCAATTTGAAGAATTTCACATTCAACATTTAAATTTCAGAACGAGCCTGAGCAACATGGCAAAACCCCATCTCTACAAAAAATACAAAAATTAGCCTGGCTTGTGGCATACACCTGTGGTCCCAGCTGCCCAGGAGGCTGAAGTGGGAGGACTGCTTGAACCCAGGAGGCCGAGGTTGCAGTAGGCTGTGATCACACTACTGCACTCCAGCCTCAGCGACAGAACTGAGACTCCATCTCAAAAATAAATTAATTAACTTAAAAAATAAAAATTAATTTCAGAACAACCCCTCAGGTACAGGTTCTTATCCCCAATTTATGGCTAAAGAAAATGGATAAACTTATTTATTCTTGGTAAATAAACAGAGAAGCAGAGATTGAGCCCTGGGTGTGTCAGAACCAGAGCTTTGCTATAGAGATGCAGGACCTCCAACTGGAAGGCATCTAAGGGATCATTATCCCAAGCCTTGCTTCCCTCATTTCAGACCACAGTTGGCTTTCTCCTTGACAGCTCCTGCCGGAAGCTAAGGGACATCAGAGCCTCTGGCAGCCACAGGGAGTTTTCAGATGAGTGATTTTCCTGTGAGTCTCCAACTGTGTGCTTTAGTCTTGCAACCAACAAGTGTAGGTGACTGCCTTTTCCAAGCCCTGCCCTGTGCCTGTGGAATGAGCAATGACCTGTCCCCTCCTGCCTGATACCTCAGTCTCCTTCAACACAAGTTCCCTTCCATGAAATTCAAGGACATGGAGATTGGCATCCACATGCCTTTCCCTTGTCAAAAGGACTCTGGAGTTCATGTCAATATGAAGAAGATGACTTTTCAAATACGGGTATCTATTTGGAAAAAGGGAAAAGTGACAGAGACCGCCGTGGATTGTGTGACTCAACCATAGGAAGCTCTGCTTGCCAGAGGTGTCAGGATGGAACTGAGCTGGGGCCACAGGGGCCAGCAAAGCCCAGGGGAAAAGCCTCACATTGAGGAGGCTCCAGATTCGCTCCGGCTCTCTTAGGGCCAATGCCTCCTTTTCTCTGAGGCCTCCAATCCACTGTGTCTCTGAAATATCAGGAATTGGGGTGACCATCTTTGAATCAAACATTAGAAAAGCACTGGAGGCTGGACGTGGAGGCTCATGCCTGTAATCCCAGCACTTTGGGAGGTGGAGGCAGGAGGTTCATTTGAGCCCAGGAGTTCAAGATCAGCCTGGGGAACAAAGTGAGGCCCTGTCTCTACAAAAAACTTAAAATTAACTGAGAATGGTGGTACATGCCTTTAGTCTCAGCTACTCAGGAGGCTGAAATGAGAGGGTCCCTTGAGCCAGGAATTTAAGGCTGCAGTGAGGCAAAATCACACCACTGCCCTCCAGCCTGGGTGACAAAGCGGGACCCTCCCGTCTCTAAAAAAACAAAAATAAAACAAAAAAGAAAGGCACTGGGTGTTTGGATGAAAGACTACACGCTCAAAAATGTCTGAGTAGGCAACACAGCAAAATTTATACGTAGCTCACTGAAGCAGGATAGAGCCTACCTTGAACCATTTGCAGGGGACAGGGGAATGATAAGGAAAAAATTAGGCATCATTATTGCCAATGAAGGGTGTACACATCATCAGCGTATTTCAATGCTATCTTAATAGGAACAGAATAATTTTTAGTAATATTCAAACATATACCCTTAATGTATCCTTTTTTTCTTTTGAGACAGTGTCTCACTCTGTCACCCAGGCTGGAGTGCAGTGGCATGATCTTGGCTCATTTCAACGTCCACCTCCAGGGTTCAAGCAATTCTCCTGTCTCAGCCTCCTGAGTAGCTGGGACTACAGGCGCCCATGTCCAGCTAATTTTTGTATTTTTAGTAGACGGGGGGGGGGGTTTCACCATATTGGTCAGGCTGGTCTCGAACTTCTGACCTCAGGTGATCCGCCCACCTTGGCTTCCCAAAGTGCTGAGATTACAGGCGTGAACCACTGTGCCTGGCCAGTTTTCCTTCTTTTTTTTGAGACAAAGTCTCACTGTGTTGCCCAGGCTGGAGTGCAATGGCGCGATCTCTGCTCAGCTTCCCGAGTTTAAGCAACCTCAACCTCCTGAGTTCAAGCAATTCTCCTGCCTCAGCCTCCCACACAGCTGGGATTACAGGCATGCAAAACCACGCCCAGCTAATGTTTGTATTTTTAGTAGAGACAGGGTTTCATCATGTTGGCCAGGCTGGTCTCCAACTCCTGACTTCAAGCGATCCACTCACCTTGGCCTCCCAAAGTGGTGGGATTACAAGATGTGAGCCACCGTGCCTGGCCTACACATGTCTCTTTTATGCAGGCCTGCACTGTGTTTTTTGTAGGGCCTGTGCACTTCCGACTTGTGGATCTCTTTCTTCATTTAAAAAAAAATGTGATTTTATTTTTAAAAATTTTTTTGCAGAGACAGGGTGTCATTATGTTACCCAGGTAGGTCTTAAACTTCTGGCCTCAAACAATCCTCCTGCCTTGGCCTCCCAAAATTCTGGGATTACAGTCATGAGCCACCAAACCTTGCCCCCAAAATTGTTTTTGATGAATGTATTGATACAAAAGAAATATATGTTAATATTATATGTTAAGACATTTTCATCCACCTAAAAGATTATTCTTTTTCTTCTGATTCTAAAAGAAAATGAACTTTTCTGTGGGTCCTAGAAGTATGGTGCACCCAGGTGCTGTGCCTGCTATGCCTGTGGGGTGAGTAGTTCCCGCTAACATAACCTGGTTTCTGCCTACACTCAATACCTGGGGAACATTAAAAAATAGCTTTGTTTGGGGCCTCACTCAAGGCCAATTAAATTAAAGTCTCTAGGGGTGCGGCCTAGACATTCTATTTTTGGCATTTTTAACGTTCTCCCAGGTGACTCTAATGCGCAGCCACAATTGTGCTCCTGGCTGTAATAGTATTTTTCTCATAGGACCTTAAGCTTCCCAGCGGCAAACTCTCTTTTTTTTTCCTTTCTTTTTCTTTTTAGACTATCCTTTGAGGCTGGAGATGGGCCACTGTTGTACAGATCCATATTCTAAGCACAGGACCAGACTGTGTTTTCTTTCTATCAGAGAAAATCCACTTCTTTATATCACAGCGGGGCAATGGTTTTGAAATGTGAACCACAAAATCCCGCACTTGCTGCGATTCTTGCCCCGCATCTCCTTTCCAAGCCTCTGCTCTTGCAAGCTGCCTGGAGCGGGAGCGAGACAGGGTGGGAGGCAGAGAGAGAGCAGTTGCAGATCGCTTGCAAAGCCTCTGGGCTGCGAGGTCTCCAGCCCCAGACTGAAGTTTGGGAAATGTGAGGCTTACATGTGAGATTTGATTTGAGGGACTAGAAACTCTTAAATTCCAGACTAGGGGGAGAGAAGACTATGGAGGTGGTGGGGCAAGGCTATGCTGAAGAAGCCATTAAAACAGAAAGAGAAAAAAAGTCCGGTTTCCCAGCAAGCAGGCGCGGGTGGCCTCCACCAGCCCGCCACAGGCTGCACCAGCTTCCGTGCCTGGGCCAGGCCTTCCCTTCCCTGCAGTCAGCCCATCGCCTGGTGACCACCTGGGAGGGGAACACCCACTTGTGCCCAGAGATTTTACACATCGCCCCTCTCCCGCTCCTGGGGACTCCACTCCCCTCTTAGAATATTCCAGAACATTCTTAAACCCAGAAGAGAGTGGTGCTGTGGATACCTTGCTCTAATAAGGCAGCCTGGCCTATTTTCATAGGATTAAAAGATTTTTAGAAAACAAAGAAAAAATGAAAGATAACTCCCACAAACAATACAATTTATGTTTTAGCACCTTAATGAATTCACACCAGAGAAAGATATAACCATTCAGCAATAAAAGTCAGACATCTCAGAATTAGCATGCCCTCAATAGATAGAAAAATGGGAGAGAACATTTTAGGAAGGAAAGTGACCTATATTTGGTATGATGTGGACAGCTAAGAAGTGTGATACTAAGGCACATATAAAACAACAGCATAACGTAACACACTGAATTTGGCCCGAACATTCTCCGGTAAGGGAGCTCTTAGGATCCCACACCATCTACCTTAATTACATACCTGTCCAAAAGACAGAACACAACAGAAAGAATGTACTTTTAATGAGCTTGGAGGGCTATGAAAGTTACCTTGTTACAAACTTTGGTTTTTATATACCAGCAGGGGACAGACTATTTGTTCTCTGTTTTAAATTGTGTTTGCATAAAACAACATTGCTATGGAGTGGCAAAGAATGATAAAATGGGAGGAGATTTTTCAAAAGGGGGTTGTTACTTCTGAATGTGGCAGCTGAGAAGTCAGCTGTTGCCTGGTCCCTCCATTTTTTCTTCAGCTGTTACTATTTGAAGGAGAGGTACTTAATAAAATTGAGGAGGTTGGAAACATGGTGCTGAGAAAATCTTTCCGGAGATGGATACTGATGATGCTTACACAATGATTAAGTGTACTCAGTGCACTGAACTGTATGCTTCATAATAGATTCACTGGTAAATTTTATGTTATGCAGATTTTACCACAATTTTAAAAAGAAAGAAATAAGGAGCTCCCGGGCTCAGGTTACAGAGAAAAACAAAAAACGAAAAGAAAAACATTCTGCTTATGATTTTGATTGTATGCATGTACACATACATACGACAAAAGGAAGAAAAGAGATCATTTTTATTTAAAAAACAGTTTTCTAGGCCGGGCATGGTGGCTTGCACCTGTAATCCCAGCTACTTGGGAGACTGAGACAGGACAATCACTTGAACCCGGGAGGCGGAGGTTGCAATGGGCCAAGATCGTACCCACTGCACTCCAGCCTGGGTGACAGTGAGACTCTGTCTCAAAAAGTATACATATAAATAAAACACAAACGAAGTATGGTATGGCATGTCCTCACAATGTAATCCTATTCAGCATTAAAAATAAATGGGTCATCAGCTATGAGAAGACATGGAGGAACCTTAGATGCATATTGCTAAGTGAAAGAAGCCAGCCTGAAAAGGCTGCATATCATATGGTTTCAATAGCGTCATTCTAGAAAAAACGAAACTATAGAGACAGATAAAAGATTAGTGGTTTGGTGGGGTATGATGGATCATGCCTGCAATCCCAGCATTTTGGGAGGCTGAGACGGGCGGATCACCTGAGGTCAGGAGTTCTAGACCATAGCCTGACCAACATGGCAAAAGCCTGTTCTACAAAAAAATACAAAAAATTGGCCAGGTGTGGTGGCACATGCCTGTAGTCTCAGCTACTCGGGAGGCTGAGGTAGAATTGCTTGAACCTGGGAGGCGGAGGCTGCAGTGAGCCGAGGTAGTGCCACTGTCTCTGGGTAACAGAGTGAGAGTCTGTCTCAAAAATAAAACAAAACAAAACCAAAAAACCCATAGCACTTTACAGCACAAAGTGTATACTTTAAGTACACAGATTTTTTAAAGTTTGTATGTTGGAGGATGGGAAGTGTTATGGACTAAATGTGTCCTCCAAAAATTCCTATGTTGAAGCCCTCACCTTCAATGAGCTAGGATTAAGAGATGGGACCTGTGGGAGGTCCTTAGGTTTAGATGACCTCATGAGGGTAGGGCCCTCACGATGGGATCAGTGCCCTTCTAAGAAGAGGAAACCAGTGTCTGAGTCACATGAGGATATGGCATGAAGGCAGCTGTCTGCAAGTCAAGAAGTGGGACCTTATCAAGGACTGAGTCTACTAGCACCTTCGTCTTGGACTTCCTAGTTTCCAGAACTATGAGAAATAAATGTCTGTTGTTTAAGCCACGAAGTCTTAAACTGACTAAGACAGCAGGAAATTTTCTTTTTTCTGGAACTCTCTTTCAAGTGTCTGGCCAAAGACCATGTCTTTCTTTTCCAGGCCATTGTCTAAAATCTTTTTTTGTTTGTTTTTGTGAGACTGAGTCTTGCTCTGTTGCCCAGGCTGGAGTACAATGGCGCAATCTCAGCTCACTGCAACCTCTGGCTCCCAAATTCAAGCAATTCTCCTGCCTCAGTCTTCCAAGCAGCTGGGATTGCAAGCTCACGCTACCATACACTGAGCTACTTTTTGTATTTTAGTAGCGATGGGGTTTCACCATGTTGCCCAGGCTGGTCTTGAACTCCTGATCTCAAGTGATCTGCCAGCTTCCATCTCCCAAAGTTGTGTTGCCCAGGCTGGAGTGCAGTGGCATGACCTCGGCTCACTGCTAACTCCATCTCCCAAGTTCAAGCGATTCTCCTACTTCAGCCTCCCAAGTAGCTGGAATTAAAGGCATCCGCCACCACACCCAGCTAATTTTATATTTTTAGTAGAGACAGGGTTTCACCATGTTGCCCAGGCTTGTCTTAAATTTGGCCTCAAGTGATCCACCTGCCTTGGCCTCCCAAAGTGCTGGGATTATAGGCATGAGCCACTGCGCCTGGCCTCATTAACTAACGACTTTGAATAAGTTATGTATACGTATGTGCCCTCACTTTCTCATGTCTAAAATGGTAATGATATAATAATAGTAAGTACCTCATAAAATAATTACTACTTATTTCATTGTAAGAAACTATGAAATAAAATATCTTTGCCTTTTTGAACTATAAGTTGATTTTTTTTTGGAGTTTTGGTTTTTGAGACATGATAGCACATTTACATAATTTAAAAAGATGAACATAGAGAAGTCTCACTCTCACTCTGCCCCGTCCACACATTCCTCGTCTGCTCCCCGGTAAGTAACAGTTTTTATTCATTTCTCATTTATCTTTCCAGTGTTTTCATAAGCAAATACAAGCAAATTAAAATATAAATGCTTATTTCTCTCATTTTCTTATGGAAAAGAAGCATACTATGTACACTTTCTGACCCTCAATTTTTTTCAACTTTTCATTTTGAAATGATTTCAGACTTGAAAATAACTTGCAAAAGTAGTACAAAGAATTCCCTTCATTCTTCACCCAAATCTCCCAAGTGTTGACATCTTACATCATCCACAGTACAATGATCAAAATCAGGAAATTGGCCAGGCACAGTAGCTCACACATGAAATCTGCCTTTGGGAGGCCAAGGCAGGCAGATCACTTGAGATCAGGAGCTTGAGACCAGCCTGGCCAACATGGTAGAACGCTGTCTCGACTAAAAATACAAAAATTAGCTGGGCATGGTAGCACCCACCTGTAATCCCAGCTACTCGGGAGGCTGAGATAGGAGAATTGCTTGAATTCAGGAAGCATAGGTTGCAGTGAGCTGAGATGGCACCACGACACTCCAGCTTGGATAACACAGCCAGATTCTGTCTCAAAAAAAAAAACCAGGAAATTAACATAAAGACAATACTACTATATAATTGACAGAGCTTATTAAATTGTCACTAATTGTCTAATTTTCTAACTTCCCCTTTCTTCCTCAGGAGGCACTCAGGATCCCACACTGCACTGAGTTGTCAGATCTCCATATCTTCTCCCATCTGTGATAGTTCCTCTGTCTTTCCTTGTCTTTCATGATCTTGATACTTTGGAGGAATAGTGGTCAGTTACTTTGTAGAATCTCCCTCATTTGGAGTTTATCTGATGTTTTCTCAAGGTTAAATTTAGGTTCTCCATCCTTCGAGGAATATCACAAAGGTAATAAGCCCTCAATGCATCCTATTAGAGGGATATGATGCGCTATGTCCTACCACAGGTGTTAACAGTAGTCACCTGGGTAAGGCTGTGTCTGCTGCGTTTCTCCACTGCAAAGCTACTATCTTTACCGTTCTTCTTCCAGAGCTACCTTTAACCTTTTATTAAAGGGTAATTAATAAATGTCTTGGGAGAGATACTCTAAGGCTATGCAAATAGTCTGATTCACCTCAAATTTTTGCCCAGTCATTTTAACATCTATTAGTAGATTGTACCTGTAATCATTATTACTGTAGTGTTTACCTAATGGTGATTTTCTATTTCCCTCATTAATTATCACGATTTCCTCATTTAATATTATAAGTAATTGAAATTCTATCTAGAGAATTGCTGTCCTTTCTCATCCGTTTGCTTGTTTATATGAGTATGAATTCATGGATATTTATTTTATGGATTATAATACAATACCATCATTATTTGTTTTATTGCTCAAATTGTCCCAGCTTGGCCACTGGGAGCTCTTTCAGGTCAGCTCCAGTACACTTGTAACATGCCGCATCCCTTCAACAGCACTTCCTTGCGTTCTCCCATTTCAAGATGTCCCAGGCTCTTCATGTATTTTCCCTGCCTAGGACTTGGAATCAATCACTGCTCCAGGGAGGCCTGGTTCCTTTTATTTAGAAAAAAAATCTGGGCACTGAGTGTGTTCATTGTTGCTGGATGCCATTGCTTCTAGGGCTTCACATAGAACAGAGCTTAAAATAATACATATGTGTACTAACCCACGCACATCTGTATTTCTGTAACTGTATAGACATAAAATTTTAAAAAAGCAAATTCATACTGTGAAATCTTGGATTCTAACCCAACATGATAGGCTTCATTCTAGCCCTGCTTCCTCTTGTTTGTAACCTCTCTGGCGGTGAAAAATCTGGCCTTCAACATCTCTAATACATTTACAGCTGAACCTTGAACAAGGTGAGGGTTGGGATACCACTCCTATGTGGAGTCAAAAACCCACAGATAATTTATAAAAAAATTTTTAAGAGAGTCTTGATCTGTTGCCCAGGCTGGAGTACAGTGACACGATCATAACTCACAGTAGCCTCAAACTCCTGGGCTTCAGGATTCCTCCTGCCTTAGCCTCCCAAGTAGCTAGGTTTACGGGCACGCATCTGGCTAAAAATCCGCATATAACTTTTGACTCCCCATAGACTATTAATACTAATAGCATACTGTTGACTAGAAGCCTTACTGTTAACTAACAGTTAATTCGCATGTATCTTATATATTAGATATTCTTAAAATACAGTAAGATAGAATGAAATGTTCTTAAGAAAATCATAAAGAAGAGAAAACGCGTGTACTGTTCATTAAGTGGAAGGGGGTCATCCAAAAGGTCTTCACCCTTATGGTCTTTACACTGAGTAGACGGCAGAGGAGAACGAGGAGTTGGCCTCGCTCTTGGAGGTGACAGAAGTGGAAGAATACCCTCGGATAAGTGCACCCTTGAAGTTTAAACTTGTGTTGTTCTAGGATCAATTATACTTACTTGTTGAGCTTTAGTATACACACAAAGTAGCTGCAGAATTCCTAAACCCCTGTAAGAAATTTATTAACCGTATAGTATTTATATATCAAGTCAAAACCCTATTTTCCCAAGGTACACAGGTTGGTTCTTTTCTTCCCCACCCACTTCAGTGTGGTTATGTTATTCATCTGTACTATGGTTGGGTTCATTTGGGTTTTTTATTTTTAAGAGATGGGGTCTCTCCCTGTCATGCACTCTGGAGTGTAGTGGCATGATCTTGGCTCACTGCAGCCTCAACCTCCTGGGCTCAAGTGATCCTCTTGCCTCAGCCCCCGAGTAGCTGGGACTACAGGAATGTGCCACCATGCCTGGCTAATTTTGTATTTTTTATAAAGATAGGGTTTTACCATGTTCCCCAGGCTGGTCTTGAACTCCTGGCTCAGGCACTCTGCCTACCTCAGCCTCCCAAAGTGCTAGGATGACATGTACAAGCCACCATGCCCAGCCTGGTTGAGTATATTTGTAACAGTTTGTGTTCCATTTGGGGCTCCCAAACATCTTAATTAATTTTTTAAAGTTTACATTCAGTAAAATTCACTCTCTGTAGTTTGCAGTTCTATGGGATCTGACAGTGTATACAGTCATGTGTATACACCAGTCATGCAACACAACAGTTACATCAGTCCCCAAAATCCCTCATGCAGCTCCTTCATAATCAACCCCTCCCCACACACACACACACATGCCCTATTTTTGACAACCACTGATCTGGCTTTTGTCCCTATAGTTTTGCCTTTTCCAGAATGTCATATAAGTGGATTTGAATATGCAGACTTTGGGATCTGGCTTTTCTCACTTAGCAAACTACATCCATTGTACTCTCCAGGTCACAATCCACTGTTATTGTTTATCTTACTGCTCAGATTCCCAAGGTTTCGCTGTTTAGAGCCATTTCAAGCTGGCTCCTATGATCTTCTGACACATTATCATCATTTTTCTAGCATTTCCTTACTTTCAGGCACCTCAAGCTGGTTCAGGATCACCTTGCACTTTCCCTTTCCCAGCCCTGGAGTCCTCACCCTGTTTTTCCAAGGAGTGGTGGAAACCTCGAGAATCCCCCTCCAGTGGGCAAAACAGCCCACTCCACAGAAGGCCTGGAGAGAAACTCACTCATCCACTGCAGTGTATGAAAGAGAAGAGAGAGGAGAGAGTGATTCTCATCAGAAGGTGGCCAGGTGGAGGGGTTGAGTGCAGATGGAGAATTAAAATAGAATTCGATCTGGTGGTAGTGCATACCAACGCTGGCACCATGAAGCATCTATGGCTTCTGTGATTCCCAGCAAGATTTCCAAACAGCATTGGGCATAAAAGGCTAGTCAAGGTTTCCAAATACCATGCTAAGCCTCGGATGCCCCCTTTCTTCTTGATATGTAGTCTCACTGCCTTTATACCACCTGTGCTCCCGCCTCCCTGCCATTAATAGCCACAGCAGAGAAGCTGCATTCATTGACTGAACCCTCACCAATTCGGTCAGTTACCTCAGTTGAGGAACTCCTTGATTTCGCCCTAAAAACTTTTAAAACTTGTTTTTAAAACATTTTTTGACACCCCTTTGCTAAAGCGGTTTGTGTCAGGGGTAGCTGTGACGGTCCCCTGGGGTTGCAACAGGAATGGTGTCCGTGGATTGCAAGCAACACCTAGCTAGCAGTGGGCAGCCAGCAAGCTGTGTGGAAGGAAGGCTGTTTCTCCTTGGAAAGCAGAACATCTCTTCCTTCAGCTTGTGGACAGTTAGCCACGGGGGGTGGGATTTTACTTGGGAAAGCAAGGCAGCTGTGGGACTGGGCACCCACTTGGCATGGCAGCGGGGAAGGGAGAGGAGTCGGTGGAACTGACTAGGACTCATGCTCCGAGGACACACACAGACCAGGTCAAGCTGCCCTTTAGCAGCTGAGGCCAATGGCTGTGGGTAAGGCTGGGAAGCCAAGTGGAGCCTGGGGGTGAAAGACTGCAGTGGGGGTCTGGGGAACTGCAGGTAGCAGGAACCACACTGGGAGCCTCAATGCCTATTAGGGCTCCCTGCCTGCCCAGGGCCAACACCAAAGACCAGATCCCTGACCGGGGCTGCAGTCCCACTGCTGTACCCCCAGATGCCCTTGCAGTCACTCATAGTCACTTTGGGTGAGTTGCATTTGTCAGTCAGATTGATCCCAGCGTATTCCCATATTCCAAGCATGATTCAGAAGCCTTTGCTCCCAAGAGCCTGCCCCTATGTGGCCAACAATGGTTTGGATGAGACTCAGGTGCCTGGGTCTTTATAATAAGCTCTTGTCCTGGCCGACTGCTCCCAGTGTGCAGAGACCAGGAAAAATCGCCCTCTCCACCGCTCCTATAGGTCCAGCACCAGTCTTTCTTGCTGAGTGAAGAGAGCAGCCTGTGAGTTTCAGAGCGGCATTGGGCACCAGGCCAAGGGTATGCTCCAAAGTCCTAGTTCTTAGAGCAAGCAGTGACCCAGGAAGGAGGTAGGTGAGGATTATCCCACAAGGATGCACCAGCACTGAAAAGCTGGGACAAAAGCACCAAGGAGCCCAAGAGGAAATGGGGAAATGGGGTTGGAGAGACTGTGTGGAGTGAGCCACCTTCCTGGACCAGGGCCAGCGGGATCCAGGAGGTGCTGGGTATTGTCCCTTTGGGCTCTTAGAAGAGACACAGTGGAAAGAGTCCACAAGTAGCCTACCAATGAGCTTCCAGATAACCTTGGATTCTGAGCTGGCCAGAAGGCCCAGGGCTGAGATCCAGGATTCCAGGATGTAGGTGTCATCTGCCACTAACATGGCTCAGGTCAGTTAGGACAGAGCAGCTTCTAGTGTAACAAGTAAGGGTCCATGGATGTTGTTGCTCTTTAGATACTAAAAAAATCACTGTTTTTGTAAATAGCAAAGGGAGAAGAAAGAGTAGTGATTGTTACCTCAGGCAGTGGAGTGGTTCTCAGCTTGGACTGCACAGCAGAATCACCTGGGGAACTTTTTAAATCCAATGATTCTGTGGCTCTAGAGTGCAGCCTGGCTTGGATTTTTAAATACCCCTCCCTTAAGTGATTCTAATGGGTGACTGAAATAGAGAACCCCTGCTGTAAGTTAGAATACCTCTAAGCTAAAGAAAATTTGGACCCCATGAGTATAACAGATACTATCATGCCTTGGAGGTAGCATTCCATGATGTGGTTCAGTTCTTTATTAGGCGAAAGTTTCCTCGAAGCTGAATCTGCATTTGCACACATTATATCACTCTCTGGAAACACAGGTAAGAGAGTCAGGAAAGCAGGTGTCCCCACAAGCACTTATAATTACAGTGTAGCCCACCTGTTGGAACCATAAGGCTTCATTTTCTCTTTGCATTGATTTGGTGACTGGCCCTGGTCACTGAAGAGGGAAGCTTAGGGGTCACACACTGTTATGAGGAAAAGCAGCATTTACACTCCAAGCTTTGGTGAGACCAGCATCACAGGCCCCGGGCATGTCCCAGGGTCTGAACCTGAGCAAAACTGTGCAGTAGGCGTTGCTCCCATAGTTCATGGCTGAGAATGGGGAGGAGAGGTTTCCCACGGTTGGGGGTTCTGGGCAGCGGTGTCTACCATGCCCTCCAAAGTGAACCTCTGGGCAGGGGGCCCCAGAGAGGGGGTGAGAACAGAGTCAGTGAGGGCTTGAGGTGCTAATGACCTTGGCATTGGAAGACGATGGTATTAGACTTTAAGAATAAGACCAGAGAGCGGAGAGTCAGGAGATCTGGCAGTGGCTCCAGTGGTAACACATCTGAGAGTCACTGCCAAAGTCACACACCCTTGAGGTCATCAATTTCCTTACTTAAGAGACACAGAAACATAGTCACTGAAAGTGAGGGGACCCACCCATGGTCACACAGCCAGATAGGGGCCTGCAGAGAGCAGATGCCCGTTCCTTCATCTCAGTCAGTCCTGTTCATTCTGAAAATGTTTCCAAGCATGGGCATAGTGCCAGCCTGTGCTCCATGGTGGGAACATTGTGGAGAACCCCATCCTCGAGGAGGTCACCGTCAGCTCACACATCCTGCACTACTTTTCCATTGTCGCTGTAACCAAATACCGCTAAGCGACTGGCTTCAAACAGCACACGTTTATTATCTCACAGCTCTACAGTTCAGAAGTCCAACACGGGCTGACTTGGGCTAAAATCAAGGTGTCAGCAGGGGTGCATTCCTTTCTGGAGGGGCCCAGGGAGAGCCCATTTCCTTC
>PVKP010042208.1:0-18217 GCA_004027715.1 Plecturocebus donacophilus
ATCCCTGAGGCGGAGGTTGCAGTGAGCTGAGATCGCCACTGCACTTCAGCCCAGGCAACAGAGTAAGATTCTATCTCAAAAAAAATAATTAGTAAATAAGTAGCATCCCTGTTCAACAACAACATCAAACCCAAAAGCCAAATTAAAAACATAATCCCATTCAAAATTACCACAAAAAGAATAGAATATGAATACAGCTAACTAGGGAGGTGAAAGATCTCTATGACAAGAATGACAAAACACTGCTTAAAGAAGTCAGAGAGGAAACAAATAAAAAAAAAAATAAACATTTTATGCTCAAGGATAGAAAATATCAATATTATTAAAATGGCCAAACTGCCCAAAGACATTTACCAATTTAATGCTATTCCTATCACACTACCAGAAACAGTGTTAACAAAACTAAAAAATAACTATTTTAAAATTTATATGGAACCAAAATGAGCCTGAATAGCCAAGGCACTTTTAAACCAAAAGAACAAAGCTGGAGGCATTACATTACCCCACTTCAAACTACACTAACTACAGGGCTACGGTAACCAAAGCACCATGGTACTGGTACAAAAACAGACTCACAGACAAATAGTCTATGAGCAGAGAATACAGAGCCCAGAAATAATGCCACACACCTCCAACCATCTGATCTTTGAAAAAGCTGGCAAGAGGAATGTGACAAGAATTCCCTATTTAATAAATATGCTGGAATAGCTAGCTAGCACTATGTAGAAGATTGAAATTGGTTTCCTCCCTGATAATATATCTAAAAATTAAATGAAGATAAAGACTTAAATGCAAAACAACATCATTTTTTAAACCTGGAAGCTAAATAACCAAGAAAATACTGTTCTAAGCATAGGAACGAGCAAAGATTTTTATGAGGAAGATAACAAAAAGAATTGCAACAAAAGCAAAATTTGACAAATGGGACTGAATTAAACTAAAAAGCTTCTTCATAGCAAAGGAAACTATCAATGGAGTAAACAGATTACATACCAAATAAACAAAAATATTTGCAAACTATGTTCCTGACAAAGGTTTAAAATCCAGAATTCATAAAGAAGATAAGCAAGACAGCAATAAAAAAAAAATTCATTAAAAGCATAAAACATGAACAGATGCTTTTCACACAAAAAAAAGACAAACATGGCTAACAAGCATATGCAAAACATGCTTACCACTAATTCCTAGAGAAATGGGGGAAAAAAAAAAAAACCACGATGAGATACCATCTCACATCAGTCAGCATGGCTGTTGTTAGAAAGTCAATAATAGGCCGACACAGTAATCCCAGCACTTAAGGAGGCCAAGGCAGGCAGGTGAGGTCATGAGTTTGAGAGCAGCCTGGCCAAAACGGAGAAACCTCATCTTTACTAAAAATACAAAAATTGGCAGGGTGCAGTGGCTCACGCCTGCAATCCTAGTACTTTGGGAGGCCGAGATGGGTGAATCACAAGGTCAAGAGTTTGAAACAAGCCTGGCCAATATGGTGAAACCCCATCTCTATGAAAAATACAAAAATTGACTGGGCATGGTGGCCGGCGCCTGTAGTCTCAGCTACTTGGAAGGCTGAGGCAGGAGAATCACTTGAACCCAGGTGGTGGTGAAGGCTGCAGTGAGCCAAGATTGTGCCACTGCACTTGTCTGGGCGACAGAGCAAGACTCCATCTCAAAAAAAAAAAACAAAAGGAAAAAAAATTAGTCAGGCTTGCTGCTGCACATCTGTAGTTTTAGATACTCAGGAAACTAAGGTATGAGAATCTATTGAACCCAGGAAGTGGGGGTTACAATAAGCTGAGATCACACCACTGCACTCCATCCTAGGTGACAGAGTGAGACTCTGTCTCAAATACAAATGTCAATAACAGATGCTGGCAAGACTGCAGAGAAAATGGAATGTTTATACACTGATGATGGAAGCGTAAATTGGTTCAACGGCTGTGAAAAGCAGTGCGGCGATTCCTCACAGAACTGAAACAGAATTATTATTTGACTAAGAAACCTTCAAATTGGGTATATACCCAAAGAAATATAAATCATTCTACCATAAAGACATATGCACATACATGTTTATTACAACATTGCTTGCAATAACAAAGACATGGACTGGGCACAGTGGCTCATGCCTGTAATCCCAGCACTTTGGGAGGTTGAGGCAAGCAGATCACCTGATGTCAAGAGTTTGAGACCAGCCTGGATCAACATGGCTGATCTCAAAAAAAGAAAAAACTTATCTCAATGAAAAATACAAAAATTAGCTGGGTGTGGTGGCATGTGCCTGTAGTCCCAGGTACTTGGGAGGCTGAGGTGAGAGAATCACTTGAACCCAGGAGGTGGAGGTTTCAGTGAGCTGAGACCATGCTATTGTACCCAGCCTGGGTGACAGATGAGACTCTGTCTCAAAACAAAACAAAAGTTGGGATTCCCACAGCTTCTCTCCAGTTTATTAATTTGATCAAGCTGCTCACAGAACTCAGCAAAACAATGTAGTTATATTTACTGGTTATTAAAAAAAATACAACCCAGGAAAAGTCAAATGGAAGAAATGTATATGACAAAGAAAAGAGGTGGGGAACAATCAATCACACACATTATTACCTGGGTAAATAGCTGTGATTAATAAAATTCTTCATCTTTTGTGTTCTCTAGAAATAGTTTATGGAAAAAAACACCCTTCCCATTATGACTTAGATGGTGCTCTCTTTTCTTATTGATCACATAGCCAGACACAGACTCTGTCAGAAACATACTGAACCAGAGTAACTCCATTTTGAATAGGGACTGAGTAAAAATAAGGCCGAGACCCACTGGGCTGCATTCCCAGATAGTTAGAAATTCTAACTCATAAGATGAGATAGGAGGTCAGCACAACATACAGGTCATAAAGACCTGATTGATAACACAGGTTGCAGTATAGAAGCTGGATAAAACCCACCAAAATTAACATGGTATGAGAATGACCTCTGGTTGTCCTCTCTGCTACACTCCCACAAGTTCTATGATAGTTTACAAATGCCATGACAATGTCAGGAAGTTACCCTATAATAGTTTAAAAAGGAGAGGCATAAATATTCCACCCCTTGTTTAGCATATAATCAAGAAATAACCATAAAAATGTGCAACCGGCAGCCCTTAGGACTGCTCTACCAATGGAGTGAGCCATTCTTTTATTACCACAAGTTAAAACTCCTCTAATTCAGACGCTGAATTAACAATGATAGGGCACAACTGGGGACAAGTTTAAGTCTTGCCAGTTTGATATCGGTTGCTACACAGAGTGGCTAATGTTCACATGTTTGTCACACATATTTGGCTCTGGCCAAAAGAGAAAAAGATAATTTTCCTTTGTGTTGTGGCTTGGCCCCTAGGGTTGTGGTACAGCCAGCAATGTCACTAGGGCCACTCAGGGAAAGGGAACCCAGAAGCCTGGCATGCTGGAAAAAGGGTACAAATTTCTTACCAGACTTTTGGCCTCTATGCAAACTGATTGAATGAATGGTTAAAAACAAAAACAGTGTTTATCTCCTATGTAAAGTTCTAATTAATATGAAAATGCATTTGTGAGGCTAGTCTTAAACTGTAACAAATCTGTTGTACTTTGTGCTATAAATCTGTCTTTCTGTATTGTTCTGTCATTAAGAGGGGTACCTTAGGATAAAATACAGGCTTAGAACCCCTTAAGGCTGCTGTTCAAAGATGGCTCAGCAGAGTGGTCAGTCATGTCCTTGGAAGCTTGTCCTTGTGACCACATGTACTTTCTTTTGGTTTTCACCATCATAATGGTGGCCCAGGTTCAGAGTTCAATTCCCAGCTTAAGGAATGAGTACTCTCTTGTTTGATGTTTGGGTGAGGGTGACCTTTACCATTTGTTGATTCTCTTTCCCTCCAGGAACTATCTTGAATTTTCCTTTTTCAGAACACCTGTGAAGTTACTTTTGATATACTTAAAAAGCCAGAGATATTGGCTGTTTGACCTGACTAAAGCCTAGTAATAAGAAATTTAAAAGAACATTTTAAAATAAAACTATAGGGCCAGGCGTGGTGGCTCACACCTGTAATTCTAGCACTTTGGGAGGCCGAGGTGGGTGGATCACCTGATGTCAGGAGTTCAAGACCGGCCTGACCATCACGGTGAAACCCCATCTTATAAAAAATAAAAAAGAAAAGAAAAAAAAATAGCACTATGGTTAAAAGTCAACTTAATTAAAAGCAGATATTCAAGTTCTAACTGCCTGGGACTCCTTGAAAAAAAAAGAGAAGAGGCACCATAGACCCTGTTTTGGGAAGCACCCATTTTTCCTCATGAAAGCCCAGGAATTGAAAGTGGGCAGATCCTTCTCAAAATCTAAAATTCTGTTCTGTTTCCTACTGCATTATCTAATGTGTTTTACTTTCAGGGGTATCAGAAATTACTTCATTTTTTATTTATTTTGGGGGAGGACAGAGTCTCTCTCCAAAGCCCAGGCTGGAGTGCAATGGTGTGATCTCGACTAACTGCAACCTCCGCCTCCCAGGTTCAAATGATTCTCCTGCCTCAGCCTCCTGAGTAGCTGGATTACAGGCATGTGTCACCAGGCTGGGTGTGGTGACTCACGCATGTAAACTCAGCACTTTCGGAGGCTGAGGCAGGCAGATCAAAAGGTCAGGAGTTCGAGACGAGCCTCGCCAACATAATGGAACCTCGCCAACATAATGCCAACATAATGGAACCATTTAGTAGAGAATGAAACCATTCTCTACTAAATATTCAAAAATTAGCAGGGCATGGTGGTGCATTCCTATTGTCCAGGAGAACTGCTTGAACCCAGAAAGTGGAGGTTGTGGTGAGCCTGGATTGTGCCACTGCACTCTAACTTGGGAAACACAGCAAGACTCCATCAAAAAACAACAACACTCTAATTTTATCTGAGTGGGAAAAAAAAGACAAACAAATAACAAAAACAACAACAGAAACAGGCATGCACCACCACACCCCGTTAATTTTGTATTTTTAGTAGAGAAGGGGTTTCTCCATGTTGGTCAGGCTGATTTCGATCTCCCAACCTCAGGTGATCCACCTGCCTTGGCCTCCCCAAGTGCTGGGATTACACATGTGAGCCACTGCGACAGCAAGATAACAGGATTTGAACAGAGATACTATTACAAATTTACCTTGCAAAAAGAGGAACTGATGTTTTCATGAATCTATGTAATTCACCAATTATATTTTCTCATGGAAATGTATTCATTTCCTACAGTCAAAATGGAATAGAGATTTTCCCTATTTTTTTTTCCTTGATAGCTAGCATTCTAATAGCTAAGCCTTGGAATTCTGTTGAAATCCAGTGAGCCTAAACAAAACAAAACAAAACAAACAAAAAACACCTGAGAAAAATTTTAAACTTACTCTGGTTAAAAAAAAAAAAAAAAAGGTAAATAATTGGAATGGAGTATATTATCAGACATTTTTTTAAAACCCACCTCTTTTATGCACTTTGTAAATATTTTTCTACTTTTCAAGGTCTACTGCGATCATGCAATTTACAGCTAAAAAACAGGGTAAAATAAGTAACCAATATTTTCAAGGTGACAAACGCAGAGAGTGGCAGTGCTGATTAAAAAACAGATGTGTCTGACTCATGTTTCAAGTCAGGCCATTCAATAACCTGAGAGATTCTTTTACCCACTCCTGATCACTTATGTGCTCAGGAACCACCCATTCAGGAGACACTGTACTATTTCTCAGTGACTGCTCCAGGCACATTTTACTTTGCAAGCTCTTACACCATCTCACTAGAGTCAGTTTTTTTGTCTTTTGGGAGACTATATTTTCTGCTACAAATTTTTGATTTTTCTATTTTTCTTTCACCATTTTAATTTCATTCTCTTTCTATACCCTTAGAGAATCCAGGGGGCAGAAATTATTTGTGTTTTCCCTTCATTACCAGCATCTGATTGGCTGATCAGCAACATGTCTTCAAAAAGTAGAAGCTGGGTTGGGTGTAGACAATCTTACTGTTTCAAAGGGTTATCTTTTTTAAAAAAGAGAACATTAAAATATTCTTGTCAGACCCAGGGCATCCATTTGCTCCCTTGAGAGGATACACTTCATACCTCAGGCCATCCCATGGAAGAAAATCAACCAGAAGTTAATATTCTCTAGGCACTTTAGGGGACATAACCATGGCAGATATCGTGGTTTATCCTCAGACAGTACTGAAACCAAGGATTAGAAAAAAACTAAAGGGTGGTTACAGATATAGTACCCCATAAAGTTTCGAAAGGGGCGGGGCACAGCGGCTCACACATGTAATCTCAGCACTTTGGGAGGCTGAGGTGGGCAAATCACGAGGTCAGGAGAGCCAGACCATTTTGGTCAACATAGTGAAACCCTATCTCTACTAAAAATACAAAAATTAGCTGGGCATGGTGGCGCATGCCTGTAATCCAAGCTACTTGCGAGGCTGAGAAAGGAGAATCGCTTGAACTAAGGATTCGGAGGTTGCAGTGAGCCGAGATCATGCCACTGCACTCCAGCCTGGTGATAGAGTGAGGCTTTGTCTCAAAAAAAAATTTAAAAAAATTCAAAAGGAAAATCTGGTGACAAGATCTCCATTCCCATACAAGATACAAAGAGAAGAAGCACAGAGTTTTTACAATACAGTGTCAGGGGACTATTCTTTGTTTTCTTCTCATGGGAAATATTTATAAACAGAAACTTTTTTAATTTTCCCGAGACGGAGTCTCCCTCTGTCGCCCATGCTGGGGTGCAGTGCGGTGATCTCGGTTCACTACAACCTCTGCCTTCCAGGTTCAAGCGATTCTCCTGCCTCAGCCTCCAGAGTAGTGGGGACTACAAGCGCAAGCCACCACACCTGACTAATTTTTTGTATTTTTAGTAGAGATGGGATTCCACCGACTTAGAAAGGATGTTCTTGATCTTCTGACCTGGTGATCCGCCCGCCTCGGCCTCCCAAAGTGTTGGGATTACAGGCATGAGCCACTGCGCCCGGCAGCAAATTTTTTTTAAATCATCATTTCATGCTTTCTCAAAAAATAGCTAAAATACAGTATATAAAAGTATACTAAAAAGTAGGTGATAAAGTGAATTAGGGAGGGAAAAGCTGGCATTTGGGAATGTCAGAGAAACTGGAAATTTAGGATGTTACCTCACGCCAGAATGAGACTGGAGGAACGGGAAATGGGGGTAAGACTTAACACCCTGCTTGGGACACAGGTGAAAAATGCAGTAGAAAATCAGTTCCCCATGGAGTGTGAAAACAATTAAGCGTCAGGCAATTTGACTGAGGTGTCTCTAGTCCCTGGATTCCTACTTTTAAAAAAACAAACTCAAGTGCAGTTTTTAGTCAATTACTACATTAAGAGAAACAAAATTCAGCATTAACCAACTACGAACTGCCAATTCACCATGAAATTTCCCCCTTTATTATACAAATGAAGAAACTACATAACTGTACCTAACCAATTACTGAATTTGGTTTTCATCATGCACTTTTATAAGTCTTTCCTTCAATCCCCGCCCTTGAACCACAAATTACAAACCACAGCTGCGTGCTAGACAATGTTTGAATCACTCTGATTAAATTATTTTTAAGGTGACTCCCATACATTTTTAACAGAAGAAAAGAGGAGCTCGGAACCCCAAGGACCAAAGCTCTTCACAGTCGGAACCCTCACCCAGAGTCAGCATTCTCCCCTGACGACCCTCTCGCGGTCCCTGCACAAACTGGGAGAGACGCGACGCTGCGGCTGCAGAGCTGCCCAGGGAGGGCTTCAAGCCAGGGCAGTCACTGCACAGGGAAGACACAGGACGCCCGGGGCTGGCGGTCAGAGCAGCCGCCATCTTAGGCTGAAGGGGACTGAGGCCGAGCTGGGCAAGAACTCTAGGAGCAGATCGTGGAGCTGACTGCAGGGAGGCCCGAGTCCCGCCACAGCCACTTCCCACCGGTTCCAACCAGCCCCTTTCCCTCTCTCTGGAGTTTCAACCCGGCACTTTCACCATTCCTAGGCTTCCAGGGGTCCCAGCTCCCATTACCTGCAGGTCACAGGGCCACAGAGACGAAACCTCCAGGAGCAGAGGACACAGAGGAGTGAAGATGAGACCCGGAGCTCCAGCAGCGAGAGAGAATGGCCCCGCCACATCCCGGAAGCCTTCCTGCCTGCTCCAGCTGCATGAGCTGGTCGATTCCCAGCTCAGCGTCGCTGATTGGATAACGTTTAAAACCCCACCCTCTCAGGCCCTGAGTGACAGAAGATTTAATCAGATGGTGGGATGAGTGAAGAAAAAGTGACAGCCTAGGCTGCAGCCTTTTCAGGCAGGGCTTCCTTCCAAAGCTGAGCCCGGCCCACCACAGAGGATATTAGCCTTTAAACTTGTGTGTAAAGTTATATGCATTTATAGATAATATTTTATATGGCTATTTACAAATGAAAATAATATAATAACAATTATTTTAAAATTTCAGATTTTATGACCTTCCCAGCTTCTGGTTTTTGAGCAGGAAGGCTGAGATTTTAGATGAGAGGCAATCCTCTGAAATAAAATGTGAGCCACATGTGAATTTTAAACTTTCTAACATCCAAAGTTTGAAAAGAAACAAAGAACAGGTTGAATTGATTGTAACAATTTAGTCAACCCAGTATGTCCATAATATTATCATTTTAATGTGTGAGAAATGTGTAATTAGCAATAAAGTATATAAATATTTGGAACTAAATCTTTGAAACTAGCTATGTATTTTACTTTTCTACCACATGGCAGTTCAGACCAGGCCCATTCCAGGCACCCAGGAGCCACACATGGCCAATGGCTGCCACACTGAAGTACGGCTCTGATGTCAGGGGGCGAAGGGCCCCAGCAAACCTTTTCTGCCCGAGGTGAAGGAAGAGCCTCTCCCAACCAACATCTCTCTTCAGTTCTGAGGGTGGGACACATAGTGACCACAGAAAGAGCAGAGGGCAGCAAGAATCAAATAACCAGGAGGAGACCACAGTTGGCCACCTGTTGCTCACCTTTCTTCCATAGATCAGACAGAGATCAAAGGACGATGGTGCCACAGCAGAATAAAACTCTGTGTCTTCAGTTCTGTCCACACTTTTGACCTTCAATGTTTAGATATGTAGAAAATAGATTAAAGGCAAACTGATTTTGCTATTTGGCCTTGACCCTAATGGTCAGTCTGTGGTTATCTGTTCTCACCTGTAGTGTGGGGGACTGTGTGAGTATAAGCACCAATCACATGCATACATGACTACCTGCATTTCTGCATTATTCAACATTCTCTTACAAGACATCAAACTTTAATTCAGGGGAAAAAAATCAGTACCTACAGGGTGCCCACTGTTAGAAGGTAACTAGTAATCAACTTGTCATTGAATCCTGGCATTTTTTTCTGCACTGGGTGTATGTATTAGTCGGCTATTGAAGTATAAGAAATCATACAAACTTATTAGTTCATAATTAAGATGGTCAGCCATTCAAGCTCAGCTGAGTGGGGCCATTCTTCTGGTCTCAGCTGAGCCCCTTGAGACATGTATTATCAGCTGCTTGTTGACTAGCCAGCTGTGCTTCTGTGGGTAATCTGCTTCTGGGGCTGTAAACAGGGGCACCTTGCTTCTACTCCCCATGGTATCTTATTTTCAAGCTGGACAACATGTGTTTTATTCTTGGAGATGGCAGCATTCTGAAAGAAAAACAGAAGCATTCAAGACCATTTGAGCCTGCCCCAAATCAGCCCACTGTCATGTTCATAGGTTTCTACTGTCCTGAACAAATAAGGCCAGCCAGATCTAACGTTTGGAAAACAGATTCTGGATTTTGATCAAAACAGCTGTAAAAGCACCTGGCAATGGGCATGGATACAGGAGGGATAAACAATTGCCACCATTTTGCAATCAGTATCATTCTACCTTAGAACTCTTCTACATCAGAAAACCTGTGCAAAGACCCACAAATACTAAGTGGCTGGGCTGAGACTCAGTATTAACTCTGTCTGATTCCAAAGCCCAGACACCTCCATAGATCATACTACTAAAGTAGCTGCCCTGCCCGAGACCCTTGAAATCCTGGAAAGTGACATTTCTACAGAAGAAACCAGATTCCTTTTAGATTTGTGTTCAGGTAGTACTATCATTGGAAATAAGCATCTCAAGAAATTGCAGAAACACAAGCTGGTTCACATCTGTATTTATAGCACTTTGGTAGGCTGAGATAGGAGAATTAGGTGAGCTCAGGAGTTCCAGTGCAGCTTGAGTGACATAATAAGATGCTGTTTTCTTGAAAAATAAAAATAAAAGCCTGGCATGGTGGCTCATGCCTGTAATCCCAGCACTTTGGGAGGCCAAGATGGGCAGATGACAAGGTCAAGAGATCAAGACAATCCAGGCCAACATAATGAAACCCCTTCTCTATAAAAATAAATAAATTTACAAATTAATTAATTAAAATAAATAGCCAGCCATGGTGGTGCATGCCTGTAGTCCAAGCTACTTAGGTGGCAGAGGCAGGAGGCTTGCTTGAACATGGAAGGTCAAGGCTGCAGTAAGCTATAATCGGTTGCAATCAAGACTGGGTGATAGAGTGAGGCTCTGTCTCCAAAAAAAGAAAAAAAGAAAGAAAGAAAGAAAAATAAGGAAATTAGAGAAGCATTTTAAAAAGACATAGAATAGTTTTTAAGAAAATAGCTGAGGGATGAGTTTAGGAAATAAAGGCCCAACAACATATTAATTATTTTTCATCATAAAAAAATATAAAAACTTTTAAAAGAAAAAGTCTTTTTTTTTTTTTTTTTTTCGATACAGAGTCTTGCTCTGTCACCCAGACTGAAGTGCTGTGGCCTGATATCGGCTCACTGCAACCTCTGCCTCCCAGGTTCAGTGATTCTCCTGCCTCAGCCTCCAGAGTAGCTGGAATTACAGGCATGTGCCGCTACGCCCAGCTAACTTTTTTGTATTTTTGGTAGAGATGGAGTATCACCACATTGGCCAGGCTGGTCTCAAACTCCTGACCTCATGATTCACTTACCTCAGCCTCCCAGAGTGCTGAGCCACCACACCCAGCCTAAAAAAAAAAAAAACTTTAGAGAAATTATATTTAATAGAGTTTATTTGAACATAAAATAATTTGCAAATTGGGCAGCCTGTGAATCCAGAGCAGGGTAAGAGAGACTCCAGCATAGCCACATGATGAAAACAAATTTATTGACACAAAAACAAAAACACATACAGAAAATGGACATAAGGTACAGAAACAGCAAGATAAACTATGGCTTGGGATTTACCTTATTTGAACATGGTTTGAATATTTGATGTCATTTTATGAGCAAAAACACAGTGGTTGGTACACTAAGTTACAGTCTATTTATATATCCAGTTAGGTTTCAGTTTACTCGGCACAAAAGCAAAAAAATCCCATTGACCAAAATTGAAGAGGAAAGGGGGCAGCTTTAGGCTATAATTAAACAATTTTTTTTTTTTTGAGACCCAGTTTCATTCTTGTTGCCCAGGTTGGAGTGCAATGGTGCAATCTTGGCTCACCGCAACCTCTGCCTCCCGCTTTCAAGCAATTCTCCTGCCTCAGCCTCCTGAGTAGCTGGGATTACAGGATGTGCCACTATGCCTGGCTAATTTTGTATTTTCAGTAGAGAGGAGTTTCTCCATGTTGGCCAGGCTGGTCTCGAACTCCTAGCCTCAAGTGATTCACCTGCCTTTGCCTCCTAAAGTGCTGGGATTATAAGTATGAGCCACCATAGCTGGCCTGTTTAAAATTCTTTAGAGTAGTGTGAAGACAGAAATAAACAGCTTCTGAATGCTAACTATGGCTGTGAGTACATTCTAGGGAAGTAAAAGGTGGCCATGCTGTGGTTCTTGGTCTTTCTGTGGCTCCTCTTTCAGTGGCTGGTGGAGTGGTTTTGTTAGTCCTGTGATACAGTATGTATGTGTGTAAGGGCAGCTGAGCACAGGGTGGGAAAAGTAGGTAGAAGCCAGGGCCCTGGAGGGCATGTCCAGACATTAGGTTTTTTGCTTACTTGGCAATTGTTTTGTTGTTGTTTTTTTGAGTCTTGCTCTGTTACCAGGCTGAAGTGCAGTGGCACAATCTTGGTTCACTATAACCTCTTTCTCCCAGGTTCAAGTGATTCTCCTGCCTCAGCCTCCCGAGTAGCAGGGACTACAGGTGTGTGCCACCACGCCCAGCTACTTTTTGTATTTTTAGTAGATACAGGATTTTACCATGTTGGCCAGGATGGTCTTGATCTCCTGACCTCGTAATCTGCTCACCTCAGCCTCTCAAAGTGCTGGGATTATAGGTGCGAGCCACTGAGTCCAGCCCAGAATTTTTATTTTAATTTGTTGATTGTTAATGGTTTGTGTGTCCTGAGCAAAGCGGTGCAAAAGTAGCTCAGAGCAGTCTCAGCTCTTTGAGGTCTGCATAATTTATCAAGCCCAGAGAGATGAGAGTATGAGAGGTAAATCTCACCCCACATCTGTCCCCAGGGGCAATTGCTTAAAAACATTTGTTTTCGACTAGCTGTCTCACCCATTATTTATATTTTTGTAGAATATGTAAAACGAAGAAATATATGTAGCCAATCAATACCCAATCAATTTACTAAAATTTTTTATGTCAATTCTTGGTAAAAAAACTTAGAAACAGTTTGGTGCAGTGGCTCACACCTGTAATCCTAGTACTTTGGAAGGCTGAGGTAGGCAGATCACCTGATGTCAGGAGTTTTTTGTTTGTTTTGTTTTGTTTTTTAAGAGACGGGGTCTCACTATGTTGCCCAGGCTGGCGTGCAGTGGCTATTCACTGGCAGGATCCCACTACTGATCAACATGGGAGTTTTGACCTGCTCTGTTTCTGACCTGGGCTGGTTCACCCCTCCTTAGGCAACCCGGTGGTCCCCTGCTCCCAGGAGGTCAACATATTGAAGCTGAACTTACTGCGGACACCCGATCAGCATAGCGCACTACAGCCCAGAACTCCTGGGCTCCAGCAATCCCTGAGGTCAGGAGTTCTAGACTAGCCTGACAAACATGAAGAAACCCATCTCTACTAAAAATACAAAATTAGCCAAGTGTGGTGGTGCATGCCTGTAATCCCAGCTACTCGAAAGGCTGAGGCAGGAGAATCACTTGAAACTGGGAGGCAGAGGTTGTGGTGAGCCAAGATTGCACCATTGCACTCCAGCCTGGGCAACAGGAGCAAAACTTCATCTAAAAAAAACCAAAAACTGCCTTTGAATTGTTTCAAAATGACAGACTCGTAATGGCTACGAATTGGAATATATATTCAGGGTAGCTTAAATCTATTATCTGGTGTCCATCGTTAATATCTGATCTTAAATGAATTCTTTTCAAATTAGATTCTGACCTTTTTCATTATTTTAGGTTAAGTGGGGTCTGGCCTGGAATACTCTCCTAGATGAAGATAGTCTAACTATGAGCCACCTTCTCAGCAGATGAGATGAAATTAAAACTGTTCAACTCCTCAAGGCCCAGGGAGTATCACAGAAGAGGTGGGCATGTGAGACTGTAAGAACTGATTTTGATAGATACAGTAAGTTTAGTTTTTCTATAAATTAATCATTCATGTCAAAGGCACACTGATGCAAGACCAGACTAGTGGTCTCTGTGTTAGATTAACAACGTTTTCTTGAAGCATTAACTGACTCTTTATTAAAGGTTCTAAAAGGCTTACGGAAGTTTTATCATGGTCCAAATTAAAACTTTATAAATTGTTTATAACATTTTGAAAAACAAATTTAATTGGGTTTATGCTGTTTTATTAGAGATTATTTTTTGGCAATAATCTCTCCCAAAGAATAAATGTTTTTCTCATTTTTTGTTTTTGAAATCTTTGAGTATCACTTTGGTCAAATAAATGACTTATTTTACAATGACCTGTGATATCAAGTGTTTAAAACTTTTATTTGTCTGAGATTCTTTCTGTGGAACAAAGTTCCATCAAACTTTCCAAAATCAAATGATAAATTATGAATTTTTTTACTTAATTAATCCTTTAAAATATTATGTTCTCTAAAGTTTAAAAGTAACATAACTTTGCTTGTATCTTATAAAAATAATACAAAAAAGCATTGCCAAATATGGAATGGTGTTTGGTTTTCTTTGGCTGTGTTTGTATAAATACATTATTGGTATGCATTCTGAAATTTTGGGGAACTTTTTTTTGGGGGGGGGACCTGTTATAATTCTTATATGACTTAGTGTACATTATCAGCAATAATTATAATTGTCATGCTAAATTATTATGTGCCACAGAGGTAAATAAATTTTCGTGTCAGTTATGTCTTTGACTATGGCTGCCCTAAAACTTTTTGTCATTCACAGGCAATTGTTGTATTGCTTTGGTCCTCTTTAGAAGGTGGTTTTATAATCAGCTATAAAACTCTAACAGGTGCTCTTGAATCCAAGTGTCTGGTAACTTTGAAGATTGTGACATCATAGTAGAGGGAAAAAAATTCAGAACTCATGGAGAGCTGAAAAGTTTATGAATGTGAAGCACAACATGGATTAACTGCATGCACTGAACTAATAGACGACTGAATTTTTTTTTTTTTTTGAGACAGAGTCTCGCTCTGTTACCAGGCTATAGTGCGGTGGCGTAATCTCAGCTAACTGCAACCTCTGCCTCCCTGGTTCAAGTGATCCTCCTGCCTTAGCCTCCTGAGTAACTGGGACTACAGGCTCGTGACATCACACCCAGCTAATTTTTTGCATTTTTAGTAGAGACTAACATGCATTCACCATGTTGGCCTGGATGGTTTCAATTTCTGGACCTCATGATCCACCCGCCTTGGCCTCCCAAAGTCACAGGGATTACAGGCATGAGCCACCATGCCCAGCCTTTAAATGTTTTATCTGAGGCCAGGCACGGTGTCTTATGCTTGTAATTTCAGCACTTTGGGAGGCTGAGGTGGGTGGATTGCCTGAGCTCAGGAGTTCAAGACCAGCCTGTGCAATACAGTGAAACCCAGACTCTACTAAAACTACAAAAAATTAGCTGGGCATGGTGGTGTGGGCCTGTAGTTCCATCTACTCAGGGAGGCTGAGGCAGGAGACTGAACCCGGGAAGCAGATTGCAGTAACCCCAGATTTCACCACTGCACTGTAGCCTGGGTGACAGAGCAAGACTCCTCCAAAAAATAAAAATAAACAAGGGCCAGGCACTGTGGCTCATGCCTGTAATTCCAGCACTTTAAGAGGCCAAGGCATGTAGATCACCTGAGGTCAAGAGTTCAAGACCAGCCTGACCAATGGAGAAACGACATCTCTACTAAAAAAAAAAAAAAAAATAGCTGGGTATGGTGGTGCATGCCTGTAATCCAAACAAACTTGGGAGGCTGAGGCAGGAGAATCTCTTGAACCCGAAAGGTGGAGGTTGTGGTGAGCAGATTGTGCCACTGTACTCCAGCCTGGGCAACAAGAGTGAAACTTTGTCACACTCACCAAATAAAGAGTGTTCATACTAAAATATATTTTTCCAGATTCAGTAAAAGTAAAAAAAAAATTAAATAATCCATAATTAAGTCTATGCAAGTATCGGATAAATTATGGTAGCAATATATAAGTCACTGACACTTCAGATATACTAAATCAGAGTGCTGAGTATAGGAAATCTAAAACTAAAGTTGGTAGAAAAAATATTTGTATATAACTTTAACTTTTTTGGGGGGGGGACAGAGTCTTGCTCTATTGCCAGACTGGAGTGCAGTGGTGCAATCTCAGCTGACTGCAACCTCTGCCTCCTGAGTTCAAGCAATTCCTCTGCCTCAGCTTCCCAAGTAGCCAGTTCTACAAGTGTGTGCCAACAGGTGCTGCTAATTTGTTTAATATATATTTTAGTAGAAACGGGGTTTCACCATGTTGGCCAGGATGGTCTTGATCTTCTGACCTCGTGATACCCACCTTGGCCTCCCAAAGTGCTGGGATTCCAGGCATGAGCTACTAAACCCAGCTTTGTATATAACTTCAAGAGGATCAGAAGGTTTTTTGCAGTTATAATTACATCTAAAGTATATTTCTTGAAAAGGATTACAGGTATCTTGAAAAGAATAATGATATCATTCAACTCTGAAATTATTTCCTACTGTTTCTTCATTCCTATTGGATTCACATGTGAAAGCCTGGGATCAATTGTTTCTGCATCAAAAATATGAGAGATTCATTTCGTTTTATTATTTGTTTTTTGAGTTGGAGTTCCACTTTTTTGCCCAGGCTGGAGTGCTGTGGCAGGATCTTGGCTCACTGCAACCTCTGCCTTCCGCTTTCTTTTTTTTTTCTTTTAAGACAGGGTTTCACCATGTTGGTCAGGCTGGTCTTGAACTCCCAACCTCAGGTGATCTGCCCACCTTGGCTTCCAAAGTGCTTGGATTACAGGCGTGAGCCACCTGCTTTGTAGAGTTTCTCTCCATGTCTTTTAAGAACTGAGGACGAGTTAAAGACTTTGCCATATTTTTCACACTCATAGGATTTCTCTCCAGTGTGAATTTTTTTATGTTTAGTAAGATTTGAGGACTGGTTAAAGGTTTTGTCACATTCTTCACATTTGTTGGGTTTTTCTCCTCTATGAGTGATTTTGTTCAATATGGTTTGAGGACTGGTTAAAAGCTTTGCCACATTGTTCACATTTGTAAGTTTTCTCTCCTGTATGAATTATATTATGTTTAGTAGGAGTTGAGGACTGGATAAAGGTTTTACCACATTCTTCACATTTTTAAGATTTTTCTCCAGTATGAGTTATCCTGTGTTTAGTAATGTTTGAGGATTGGTTAAAACCTTTGCCACATTCTTCACATTCATAGGGTTTCCCTCCAGCATGAATTATCTTATGTGTAGTAAGGGTTGAAGATTGGTTAAAAGCTATGCCACATTTTTTTTAATTTGTAGGACTTCTCTGCAGTTATATTATCTTATGTGCAGTAAGTTGGGGGCACCGGTTAAAAGCTTTGCCACATTCCTCACATTTATAGGTTTTCTCTTCAGTATAAATTATGTTTAGTAATGGATGAGAATTTGTTAAAAGCTTTGCCACATTCTATACATTTGTATGATTTCTCTCCTGTATGAATTATTTTATGTTTAGTAAGGCATGAGAATCAATAAAAAGCTTTGAGACATGTGTAGGGTTTCCCTCCAGCATGAATTATCTTATGTGTAGTCAGGGTTGAAAAGTGGTTAAAACTTTATCACATTCTTCACATTTATATGATTTCTCTCTGGTGTGAATTGTTTTATGTTTAGTAAGGGTGGAGGACCAGTAAAGCCTTTTCCACATTCTTCACATTTGTAGAATTTCTCTCCAGTAAGAATAACCGGCCCTGCCTTCCACTTTCAAGCAATTCTCCTGCCTCAGCCTCCCAAGTATTACAGGTACCTGCCATTACACATGGCTAACTTTTTTATTTTTAGTAGAGACAGGGTTTCACCATGTTGGCCAGGCTAGTCTTGAACTCCTGACCTCATGATCTGCCCGCCTTGATCTCCCAAAGTGCTGGGATTACAGGCGTGAGCCACACCTGGCAAGAGATTCTTTTTTATTAGGTGGGCATTATTTATAATCTTTTTTATAGAAAAATGAATATATTAAAATGTAAAATGCATAATAAAAATCTAAATGGAGAAGTTCTTTGGAGTCAACTTATTGAGTGATGCATGAGGTAGGTTTTGAGAGTAATATGCATTTCATAGTAAGGTATGAAAATCAATAGAAACTTTTGTTGCATTCTTCACATTTGTAGGATTTCTCTCCAGCGTGAATTGCCTTACGTATACTAGGGGTGAGTAATGGTTAATAGCTTTGCCATTCTTCATATTTTATGATTTCTCTCCAGTGTGAATTCTCTTACGTATAGTAAGGTGTGAGGACCTGTTAAAAGCTTTGCCACAGTCTTCACATTTGTAAGGTTTTTCTCCACTGTGAATTATTTTATATCTAGTAAGGATTGAGAGTACCCTAAAGGCTTTGCCACATTCTTCACATTTGTAAGGTTTCTCTCCAGTATGAATACTCTTATGTGTAGTAAGGTGTGAGTATTGTTTAAAATCTTTGCCACATTCTTCACATTTGTAGGGTTTTCTCTCATCATGAATTCTCTTATGTCTAGTAAGGATTGAGAGTACCCTAAAGGCTTTGCCACATGCTTCACATTTGTAGGGTTTCTCTCCAGGATGAATTACCTTGTGTGCAGTAAGTTTTGGGGAC
>PVKP010042209.1:0-18229 GCA_004027715.1 Plecturocebus donacophilus
GCTTTTCGGGGCCACGGGTTGGAGAGATGCGAGTCCTCCGTGGCAGCTGGCAATAAAGACCCTGCAATTTGGCATACTTTTGTCTTGGTGTTGACCTTCTATGCTCGGTTCAGTACAACACTGGCACCTGTAATCCCAGCTACTCAGGAGGCTGAGGCCAAAAATAGCTTGAACCCAGGAGGTGAAGGTTGCCGTGAGCCAAGATCACACCACTGCACTCCAGCTTGGGACAGAGGGAGACTCCATCTCATGGAATACAACAGAGCTCCAATAATAAATAAATCCTCGTATATATGATCCTTTTTTTTTTTTTTTGAAACACAGTCTCACTCTGTTGCCCAGGCTGCAGTGCAGTGGCACAATCATAGCTTGCTGCAGCCTTAACTTCCCAAGCTCAGGTCAATTCTCCCACCTTAGCCTCCCCAGGTGCTGAGATGGTAGGTGTGAGCCACCACACCCAACCTTGTGAATCTTCTTTAGTGGGGTATCTGTTCAAGTGTTTTGCAGATAAATATTTGTCTTCTTATTGTTGAGTTTTAAGAGTTTTTGTGTATTTTAGATAACAGTCTTTAATTAGGTATACCTTTCGCAAATATTTTCTCCCAGTATGTAGTCTTATTCTCTTGACTTTCTTCACTTTAAAATCGGGTTGTGTTTTGTTATTGAATGGTAGGATTTCTTTTTTCTTTTCTTTTTTTGAGATGAAGTCTCCCTCTGTCACTCAGGCTGGAGTGCAGTGGCCCAATCTCGGCTCACTGCAACCTCCGCCTCCCAGGTTCAAGCGATTCTCCTGCCTCAGCCTACTGAATAGCTGGGATTACAGGTCCATGCCACCACACCTGGCTAATTTTTGTATTTTTAGTAGAGACAGGATTTTACCATGTTGGTCAGGCTGGTCTCGAACTCCTGACCTTGTGATCCACCTGCCTGAGCCTCCCAAAGTGCTGGGATTACAGGTGTGAGCCACTGTGCCTGACCAGAATTTATGTATTCTGGATATTAGCCTCTTACAGGATATATGATTTGCAAATATTTTCACCCATTTTATAGGCCTTTTCACTCTGTTGTGTTCTTTGATACACAGAAGTTTTAAATTTTGATGTAGTCCAATTTATCTATTTTTACTTTTGTTGCCTGTTTTTCATGTCATGTCCAAGAAATCCATTACCAAATCCAATGTCCTATTTTTTTTTAAGAGGTTTATAGTTTTAGGTCTTACATTTAGGTCTTTGATCTTTTTTGAGGTAATTCTTGTATATGGTACAAGGTAAGGGTTTAATTTCATTCTTTTGCATGTGGATATTCAATTTTCCCAACACCATTTGTTGAAGAGACTGCCCTTTTCTCATTTGATTGGCTGGGCGCAGTGGCTTATGCCTGTAATCCTGGCACTTTGGATCACTTGAGCCTAGGAGTTTGAGATCAGCTTGAGCAACATGGCGAAACACCGTCTCTTCTAAAAATACAAAAAAAATTAGCTAGGCATGATGGTATGTGCCTGTAGTTCCAGCTACTCAGGAAGCTGAGGAGGGAGGATCGCCTGCGCCTATGACATTGAGGCTGCAATGAGCAATGATTGTACCACTGCATTCCAGTCTGAGAGACTGAGTGATACTTTATCTTGAAAAAAAAAGAAAAGAAAAAAGAAAAAGGAAGAAAAAGGAGAAGAACAAGAAACAACAAAACAAAAAACAACAGATGGCAAATAAGTATATGAAAAGATGTTCAACATTATAAGTCATTAGAGAATTACAAGTTAAAGCAACAAGGAGATGCCACTACACACCTGTTAAATGGCCAAAATCCAAAACACTGACATCATCCAATGCTGGTGAGTATGTGGAACCAACAAGAACTCTCATTCATTGCTGGTGGAAGTGCAAAATAGTAGAGCCACTTTGTAAGACAGTTTGGTGATGTCTTATGAAACTAAACATGCTCTTACTATACAACACAGCAATTGTGCTGCTTGTTATTTACCCAAAAGAGTTGAAAACTTATGTCCACACAAAAACCTGCATGTGGACATTTACAAAGCAGCTTTATTGACAAAACTTGAAGCAGCCAAGATTTCCTTCAGTAGGTGAAGGAATAAACTGTAGTACATCCAAACAATGGAATATATTTAGCGTTAAAGAAAAATGAGCTATCAAGCCATGCAAAACATGTAGAAAACCTTAAATGCATCTTATAAGTGAAAAAGGCCAATCTGAAAGGTTACATAATGATTCCAACTATACGGTATTCAGGAAAAGACAAAACTATGGAGACAATACAAGACCAGCAGGAAGGGAGGGATGAACGGGCAGACCACAGAGGAATTTTTTTAAGGCAGTGAAACTATTCTGTATACTATAATGGTGGATACATGTCATTAAACATTTGTCAAACTCATAGACTATATGACACTAAAAGCAAACCTTAACGTAAACTATGGTCTTTGAGTGATAATGAGGTATCAGTCTAGGTTCAATGATTGTAATAAACATACCAATCTAGTACAGAATGTTATTAGTGCAAGAGGCTTGGGATGAAGCAGAAAGGGTATATAAGAACTATGTTCTTTCTGCTAAATTTTGCTATGAACCTAAAATTGCTTTAAAAAAAATGAAGGCTTTTTTCAATTGGGCAAAGGACTTGAATAACATTTCTCCAAGGAAGATGTATAAATGCCCCACAAGCATATTTTTAAAATGTGCAACATCATTAAATCATTAGAGAAATGCAAATCAAAACCTAAAGGACATATCACCTCACACTCATTTGATGGCTACTTTCATTTTAAAAAATAAAAGAACAGAACATGTTGGCAAGGATGTAGAAAAAGGTGAACCCTTGTGCACTGTTGCTAAGAATGTAAAATGATGTAGCCCCTATCGGAAACAGTATGGCAGTTCCTTAAATAATTAAAAATAGACCTACTACACAATCCAGTGATTCCACTTCTGGGTATATATTCAAAAGAATTAAAGCAGGGTCTTGAAGAGGTATGTGCACACCTATATTCATGACAGCATTATTCAAAGCAGTCAAGAAGTAGAAGCAACACAAATGTCCATCAATGGATGAATAAACAAAATTTGGTATATACATACAAAGTAGTATTACTGTCTTAAAAAGGAAATTCTGCAGCCAGGTGCAGTGCTCATGCCCATAATCCCAGTACTTTGGGAGGCTGAGGTGGAAGGATAGCTTAAGTCCAGGAGTTCAAGATCAGCCTCGGCAACATAGTGAAACTCGTCTCTACCAAAAATACAAACAAACTAGCCAGGCATGGTGACCTGTACCTGTAGTCCCAGCTACTTGGGAGGCTGAGGTAGGAGGATCACCTGAGCCCAGAAGGTAGAGGCTGCAATGAGCAGTGATCTCACCACTGCACTCCAGCCTGGGTGACAGAGTAAGACCCTGCCACAAAAAAAAAAAAAAAGGAAATTCTGACATTGCCACAATATGGATATATGAAGACATTATGCTACTTGAAAGAAACCAATCACAAAAAACAAATACTGATTATATCTACAGTAGCCAAACTCACAGAGAGAGAAAGTGAAATGGTACTTCCAGGGACTGAGGGAAGGAAAGAATGGGGAGTCGTTTAATAGGTATAGAGTTTCCGTTTTGTAAGATTAAAATCTGGATGTCGGATGCTGTATAAGTTTAGTCTAAAGCTATCCCTTTAAATATTTTAAGTTCGGCCTCGGGTTTCTAGGTATACAGTGAACTATAACCTAATCAAATGTGTAAATAGGAAGTAATCTATACTTGAACCAATCACTGAGTTTCAGCCAATCAAGGATGGCCAACTGTTCAAACCATGTTCAAATAGGGCAAATGCCAAGCTGTAACCAATCAACTGTTTCTTTACCTGACTTCTGTACATTCATTTTACTTTTTCTCTCCATAAATCTCCCACCAGCGGCAGCACCCATCACTCTGAACCTATTCTGGTTCCGGGACCTGCCCAACTCTCAAATCATTCTTTGCTCAAACAAACTCTGTTAAATTTAATGTATCTGAAGTTTTCTTTTAACAGTGCAGAACCATGTGAATGTACTTAACACTACTGAACTGTACAGTTAAAAACAGTTAAGATGGTAAATTTTATGTCACCTCTATTTTACCACAACTTTTTAAAAAAGCTGAGCTCATTTGCCAAAATAATTTCAAAATTCAATTCCAAAAATATAAAAGCTAGGCACCAAGATTCTTGGCGCATCAGAATTATCTTCATCTTTCCTTTTCCAGAACAAGTTCTAGGCACCAAAATTGTTAGCGCATCATCTTTCCTTTTCCAGAAAAAGCCCTAGCGGCCTAGACAGGCTGAAAGTCTGAGGCAGCTTAGGTGATCAAATGGCCAAACTAGAGCAGGCAATGACTTCCACTTAGATGAAGCTCAGCATTTTAAATTCAAAATTTTCTGCCCACTGGCTACTATGTAATACTTTAACAGCATTTTGACTGACTTAGTAAGCTTCTGTGTCCAGCAACTTGTTCAATAATAATGCATTCTGGGCCCTGCGGAAAGGAAATAGAGCTTCCGGCCTAGCACAGGACGGTAAATATAAACCTGAAACACCGAACCTCACTGAGCAAAAACATCAGCCCTTGGATTCTACTCCTGTGTACGTCACAGTGATCCATCAACTTATTTCTACCACGTTTCTTTTCACTTCAAGATGCCAAATTAAGGCTGCGACGGTTTCCATCACCCTCTTCCTACACCGCGGCGCCCGCCGGGGATCCGCAGCGCACAGGGAAGAGCCGCAGGCCTCCTGGGCCTGGATCCCTCCCACAACCCCTAGGAAGGGAGGGAGCGCCTCTCCCGACTCCCGGAGGAGGGCGCCCGTACTCTAATCCGCCGAGAAGGAGGGCCGGGAGCTCAGCGAGTGCTCCCCGCGAGTCCCGGGAGGTGGCAGCGCGCCCTCTGAAACCGGAAATCCGCCTCTAGAGGCCAAGCAGAGCAGACGAGCGGCTGAGAGGCACTGGGGAGGGAACAACGTACCCATTCGGATGTGCACGCTGGCGGAGGCCACACTGCTGCCATAGTTGAAGTCGTCCTCGATCGAGGAGCAAGGGTACCGGGGATCGGGATCGGCCATGGCGGTAGCAGCACCCCTACCCGCCCCGGCCGAGCCCAGGACACTCAGCTGACCGCAACCGCCTCCTACCCACTTCCGCGAAGAAGAGCCCAGCCCCAACAAGCCGAGCGACGTCGGCGGGCGAACCCCGAGCGAGTCGATTGTCTTGCCTCAAAAATTCCAGCTGGGCGGAGAAAGAGGGGATAGCTCCAGGTTAGGATGGAAGAGAAAACGGTTTACATTCCCAGCGCCATCTGAAGTGAAACTTTTCTCAAATTGTTCACAACATACTTTTTAAGCCCTCTCACCTGGGAGAGTTGCTAAAGTGATAGAAGCCGTGTCCCAGTCACCTATCCACTCAACAAATACCCATCCCATTCATCCACTCTTGCAATAATCACACTGAGGATGCACTTTTACTTCTATTATTTTTAATAGAAGACCAACGTCTGCCAAAGGGGAGACGAGGGAGCTCAGCTGGTATAGGGGACAGGGGGGCAAAGAATGAGACTGGATAGCTAAACAAAGGCCAGATCATCCTATGCAGAAATGGAATACATTGGAAAGGGCCATGACCAGAGGCAGAGAAAAGGGGTTAAAGTTGTACTACTCTGAGAGAGATGACAGTAGCAAATAGAAGGGATTAGAGTGAATATTTATGATACTGTTGTCATTCCGATATAAAGAGATGTAGACATACCCAGAGTAGTGTCATCCTAGGGTCCCTTGGAATTGTTTTCATGAGTTTACTTTGATCTGCCCACATTGCCGAGTCCTCACCTTAACCACAGCACCCAAACACTTAGCAAGTGGAATTTAGAACAGTTGTGGAACAGTCTGTTCTGAAACTAAATCCTTAAACTTGACGTTCTCAGAAGCTTTTGCCAAAAGAACTAACCTTGCTTCCATAATGACAAGGAAAAAAAAAACTTTATCTTTTATGACTTTACAAACATTTTACAAGCATATCATTTATATTTGTTTTTGTTGATTTGTTTGGGACAGAGTCTCAGTCTGTCACCCAAGCTGGAGTGCAGTGGCGCTATCTCAGTTCACAGCAGCCTCGACCTCCTGAGGTCAGGTGACCATGCCCAGCTAATTTTTTGTATTTTTTGTAGAGATGGAATTTCTCTATGTTGTCCATGCTGGTCTCGAACCTGGACTCAAGTGATCCGCCCACCTTGGCTTCCCAAAGTACTGAGATTTCAGGCGTGAGCCACTGTTCTTGTCCCCTCATTTTAATTTGTTGAATGGATAGATGAATGGGACATGACCTCTATCTCTTTAGCTACTCTCCAGGTGAGAGGACTTAAAAACCTTGTTGAGAAAAATCTGAGAAAAGTTTTACTTCAGATGACACTGGGTATGCAATCCATTTTCTCTCCCATCCTAACCTGAGGCCATCCCCCTCTTTCTCTGCTCCACCATAATAATATAATTTATTAAGAGGACAAACTGGAGCTGAACTGGGAATCCAACTTTGTATTGACTAAAAAGAGCATCAGCAAAGTTTGATCCTCTACCTTTTACCAGTTACAGAAAATAAATTCCAGATAGATTGTGGATCTAAATGTGAAAGGGAAAACAATAAAACTTAAAGAAAAGGACATAGGAGAATATGATTTGGAGGAAAGCAAATATTTCTAAAACTAGATACAACAGCACTTAACTTCAAAGGAAAAGATTGACAAATTATATTAAAATTAGGAATTTCTAGTAATCAAAATATACCATAAGAGAGTGAAAAGGAATCCACAGAGTAGGGGAAGATATCTGCTGTACATGTAACCTGCATAAGGCTCCTTTTCAGAATATAAAAACAATTGTTACAAATCTGGACCAGAAAAAGACAGTCAACAGAGGAATAGACAAAAGACTGGAACAAGAACTTAACACATACACACACACACACACACACACACACACAGCCAAGTGGCTAATAAACATGAAAAGATGATCAGAAAAATGTAAATAAGTGCCAAAATGAGATATCTTTAAGCACCCACCAAATGATTAAAATTAAGGGATTGATAATATCAAGTGTTGACAAGACTGGATTACATAGACCTCAAACAAGAGCTGACTTCAAAGGTCAGAAGGACCTTTCACTTGGTTTAATGCTCAGCTGTCACTATTTTGAAATTCTTAATAATTTGGCCTTTGAATGTGTGTTTCGTAAGTGAAGTCTCAAAGTGCAATGGAACATGAACATGTATAGAAGAGGTATGCACAATGTGGATGTCCACTGTTTCCTGCCAATCGTTTGCATTTAAGCATTTAGGATGCCCCATGAGCACAGAAGTCTGTTGGACCTGCAATATATGGAAGTTAAGCTAGACTCAAAGCTAGTAAAAGATAAACATGTCACACCTGAGACTTAGTAAAGGGAAGGGAAGGCACTGACAGCCCCAAGAGGCGTAGCTTTCTTTACCGAAGATAACTTACTTTGAATGCAGAAAGAAGGTGATGACGTTTTAAGAAAAGTGAATGACCAAGGAATCTTTTCACATCTTTGTTGTTGTTGTTGTTGTTTGTGATAGGGTCTTATTCTGTTGCCCAGGTTGGAGGGCAGTGGTGCAATTATAGCTCACTGACTCACTGCAGCCTCGAACTCCTGGGCTCAAGGGCTCACCCTACCTTAGCCTCCTGAGTAGCTAAGACTACAGGTGCATGCCACCATGCCCAACTAATTTTTTTAATTTTTTGAGATGAGGTCTTGCTGCGGTTCCCAGGCTGGTCTTGAGCTCCTGGCCTTAAGCAATCCTCCAGCCTTGTCCTCACAAAGTGCTTGGATTACAAGCTGTCACATCCTTTTTTACTTGTGTTCTTTCCCTGTAAATGTCAACCACTTGCACTCAAAATGAAGATACAGAAAGAAAGGGAAAGATATGGCAATCATATTTCCTTTTCTTTTCAGGCTATCCTTTTGCAATAAGCTGAAAGTAAAGAGTATTAGTATAGTTTGCATGTATCAAGAGGTGAAATAAAAATAATTGATTTAGTTTTGGGTGACTTTTCCACAGTTCTTGTAAGAATAAAATAAATACGTACAAGCTATGAAATACAAATTGTGTTATTTTGGTGATTCCACATACGCATTAAATGCCCTTCTAAATTTGCATTTAAAACTAGCATTGCAAAATGTAAAGATCAATGGCAAAATCTGTGCTAATAATTTTTAATGATTTTTTTTTTTTACTACACTAAATAGCAAGTAAAAAAACATCATGGCAAGTCAAGAGATTGCAAAAGAAATGAAAAAGCTTTATATTTAAGTATCTTTAATAGGGCTTTTTCCTGTTTTTTGAACAGAGGGCCTACATTTTTACTTCTTGCTGGGTCCCACAAATTATGTATATGAAACAATTCCTTTGGAAAATTGGCAGTATCTACCAAAGTTGAAGATACACTGCAAGTTCTATGACTCAGCAGTTCTATTCCTAGGTAGAGTATATGTCCAACAGAAATGCATGCACATGTTTACAAAAGATATATCCAAGAATACACATAGCCACATGATTCTTAATAGCCAAAAACTAGAAACAATGCAAATTGTCCACTATTGGAAAAAATGAATAAATTATAGTATTTTATATAATCACATACTTTATATAATTAAAATGAACAAATTGACATGTTCATGGATGAAGCTTACAAACATAATGCTAAGCAAAAGAAATCAAATGCAAAGAATATATAGAATAACATAAAGAATAATGAAAAGTTGAAAAGCAAACAAAAGTAGTATATGGTCTTAGACATCAGGAAGTTGTTTATCTTTGGGGAAAAGGAAGGGATAATCATTGGGAGGACGTACTAAGAAGGACTTCTGGGATTCCAGTAATGTTCTGTTTCCTGGCTGATTTCATATGTTCACTTCTTGATAATGAGGCAAGCTATTTTTACTTAGGATTTGTGTATATTTTATACTTACATGTGTATATTATACTTAAATTTTAGAAATTGTTGTAAAAAAGTGAAAAATTATTTGCTCCCTCTCAGTTTAGATAAGAAAGCTATCTTATGACAATAAAGCATTTACTTACAGACATGAAATCCAGTAACTCAGTAATCTAATGTTTCTCTTTCTTTTAAAGCTACAATTTCAAGGAAGGTGCTTTGTAAGTAAAATCACTAATCTAAATGAAATTTTAGTGATTTGTAAAGACCTATCTGCATGCTTCCTCTTTCTTCTAACCACCTCATCATCATTCCCACCTCCTTTTCATCTGTGTTTGCTCTACAAATCCCAAGCTAAAACGTCTTCTGAACTATTCTCAAACTACAATTCTGTCCTTATTTCTGGATTGCCTAGAAAACATAGTTTGTTTGTTTGTTTTTGGCTTCTGGATAATAACCTACATTCAACATTAAAGGTCATAGAGATATAAGTTGCAATGATCTTTAAAATTGTTTTATTTATAAAATTTTATTTACAGTTCAACCTTAGTGGCCAGAATAGTGGAGATCTGGAAGACTCATGGATTACTTAAAAAGAGCAAGGGCTTTTACAGCCAAATAAACTAGAATCTCAATCTTAGCTCACTCACTCATTTTCGGGTATCTAAACTAATATCTCCAGGCCTAGGTTTCCTCTATTGTAAACTTAAAATTGGAATACCTAAACTGTGGAGTTGTTGGAATATTAAATGAGTCATTGTGTACACCATTCAGCTCTGTGATAGTAAGTGCTCAATAAAGTTTACTTTCCTCTCTCATTGAACCTTAAAGGATAGGCAGGATTTGACAGCTATTAAGAAATGAGGAATGGTTTAGTTTTGTGTGACTTTTCCTTTTTCTTTTCTTTTCTTTTTTTTAGAGACAGAATCGCTCTATATTGCCCAGGCTGGTCTCAAACTCCTGGATTCAAGCAATACTCCTGTCTCAGCCTCCCAACGTGCTGGGACTACAGGCTTGAGCCACCACGCCCAGCCTGGCACAGTGCTTATAAGAATGAAATAAATGTTTCTCCCTTAGAAGACATGAGGAAAAGAAGGGAATGGAAATGGCCAGAGATAGGAATGAACACAACCACCGTGAACTGAACTTTAGAGAGCCTTCAATGGTAGGACTCTATTTTGTAATGGAGAGCCACCAAAGATTTTTTTGAGGAAGTAATATGTTGAAAACTCTCTTTAATGTAGACTAATTTGAAGATAAAATGAATTGGGGGAAAGCTGGGCTACAGAGGCAGCATAGTTTTGTGGTTAGGTAGGCCTCATTTTTCTTGTCTGTAAAATGCAGATAGCATTGATACCTACTTCCAGGTGGCAATGTATGTGTAGTATAATAAAAAATCTATTTGGACATCGTTCTGGCACAAAGACCAAATACATTTCCTGGCACAGAGCTTCAAAAACCCTTGGAATTTCTAGAGTGACAAGAATGTCTTCTGTTATTCGTAATAAGCCCCTTTCATATTGGAATCTATGCAACTCATGAGATGACTCATGGGGGGCCCTTACATAATTTCAAGGAAGGGGATGACCACACCAGAAAGACGAAGCACATGACCAGGAGATTGGAATTATCAGCCACCCTGTCTGGGAGACTGAGTTCAATCACAATGGTCAACAATTTATTCAGTCATGCATATGTAATGAAACCTCAGATAAAAACTGAAATAATGAAATTCTGAGAGCTTTGTGCTTGGTGAACACATTGATATTCTGGAAGGGTAGAGCATCTGGAGAGAGGATGAAAGCCACATTCTGGACCCTTTCAGACCTTGCTGCCCTGTGTGGCTTTTCATCTTGCTGTCCATTTGTGTCCTTTATAATAAAATAGTAATAATAAGCATAGCAGTTTCCTGAATCCCATGAGTTATTCTAGTGAGTTATCCAACTTAGAGGAAGTCATGGGGACTCTCATATTTGTATTTAGCTAGGCAGAGATGCAGATAGCTTGGGGATACCTGAGTCTTGTAGCTGGCATTTGAAGTCGTGGCTGTTTTATGGGACTGAGCCCTTGAATTGTGGGGTCTGCAGTAACTCTGGGTAGTTAGTGTTAGAAATCATGGACCTTGTCCTTAACTTGTGGGGTTTGTACTAAGTCAGTAGTTAGTGTTAGAATTGGGATGAACTGCAGGACACCCAGTTGGTGTCGGAGAATTGTTATCGGAACATAGCATGTCAAGTAGTAACACAATGCCTAGCAAACGATGAGTGCTCACTAAAGGGAAGCTGTAATTACTATTGGCTGGAGGCAAGGTCATCACTTCTTTCATTCATTAGACATTTATTGGGAAGTTACTCTGTGCCAAGCAGCATGTGAGATACACAAAGATGGCTCACTCCTCTGCTACACACCAATCCTCCACAAGCCTACTAGAAAACAGTATCACAAAAAGAGTTCCAGTGGAAAGAAGTACTGAATGTTATGGAACCTAGAAAGAAATTATGAACTCTGGGGAGATTATAAATAGTTTTATGGAGATTATAAAGTATTTCAGTTTCCTAAGGCTGCTATAACCAGTTACCACAAAGAATGATTTGAAACAACAGAAGTTTCTTCTCTCACAGTTCTTAAAGCCAGGAGTCTGGAATCAAGATGTCTGTGTATGGTTTGTTCCTTCTGAAGGCTCTGAGGAAGAATCCGTTCCGTGCCTCACTCTCAGCTTCTGGTGGTTGCCAGCAATCTTTGGAGTTCCTTGTCTGTGGCCGCATCACTTCCATCTCTGCCTCTGTTGTTACATGGCCTTTTTCCCCTCTGTGCCTCCAAGTCCAAATTTCTCACTTCTTGTAAAGTCACTAGTCATTGAATTAGGGGCTACCCTAATCCAATATGAGCTTGTCTTAACTTGATTGGATTTGCAATGTCCCTATTTCCAATTAAGGTCACATTCAGTGGTTCTCAGGGTTAGGACTGAAACATACATTTTGGGGGTATACAACTCAACCTGCAACACAGAGATGGTGACTTTTCAATTGAGTATTAAAGGATAAGTAGGGGTTCATGAGGTAAGAGATACTGCAAAACCTCAAACATGAAGTAACTAGTACAGACAAATTGGAAAAGACCAAGACACATGTAAGAAATACTACAGAAGAACAGAATTTGGTGACCAATTAGATATAGGAACCTAGCACAAGGTGCTCAGTAAATCCTTCTGAATATAGTATTACTCAGTCAGTCAAAACTACTCAGGGTTACCTTGGCCCATGTGACCAGAAACAAGGAAGTTGATTTTCTAGGAAATAATCAGTTTGGGACATGCTGATTTGAAATGAAAGCAAGAAATCCAAATGGAATTGTTCAATAAGTACTGGAGACAGGAGGTGAGAAGAGAATCTGCAGGCAAGTTAGGGCTGATGACACAAATATCAAAGTAGTTGATTTAGCGATTGATAGATGAAGAACAAGATTAAATGAAACCTCTAAGACCTGCAATAAAAAGATCAACGAATTCAGCCTATGCGTACATCATATAGGGCAGAAGAAGAGCTAGTTAAGGAAAGAGAAGAAACAGTCAGTAATGCAGGAAAAAAAAATTGAGTATCATCATGGAGGATAAAAAAGGCAAAAATTCAAGAAAGATGGTATGTACTGAGAAGGTAAATGCTATGGAATGGTCAGAATGAGTCCTGAGGACATTTGATCTGAAAAATTACTAAGATTTTTAAACTTAAATATGCGGAATATTTGCACATACGGACCTTTGTCATTGTCTTCATTATAAAGGCACCAGATTACATCCAAGCTTTATTCTTCTTTCAAGATTTCAGAACAGTGTAGTAAATTCTGTACAAGAAGAACAAGAGGAACCATAACCCCTGTGAGAGACTGGAAGATGTGGATAATGAATGACCAAGTGTTGTTAGGATGTATACTCTGAAACCTGATGATGTAACATCATTTCTTGAATTTATGTGCAGAGTTTGTTACAGACTGAATGTTTCTAACACCCTCCACCTCCAAGCCCTATCACTGACACAAATTTTTATGTGGAAACCCAAACCACTGGAGTGGCTGTATTTGGAGATGGGACATCTAAGGAAGTAATTAAGGTTAAATAAGGTCATAGGGGTGGGACCCTGATCCTATAGGATTAATGTCTTCATATGAAATGTCTTTATAAGAAGAGACATCAGAGAGCTTGTTCACACTTGCCATATCCAGGCATCAACTAAATAACTTGTGAGGGTGTAGCAAAAAGGGGGCCACTTACAAGCCAGAAGGAGAGCCCTCCCCAGAAATTGGACCCTGCCAACACCTTGATTTTAGACTTCCAGTCTCCAGAACTGTGAGCAAATAAATTTTTGTCTTTTAGGCCATGCAGTCTGTGGAATTTTGTTATGGTAGCCTGGGCAGATTAAGATAGGGCTTATTTGGGGGATTTATTCAGTGACAAGGAAAAGAAAGTCAAACTCTTCAGAGGAAAAATACAAAAGATTTATGTTCATTATATGCCAAAGAAATTTTGGATATATTAAATAAGATTTTTATTGTATAAACATGTTTATAAGTATTTTTCCAGTAAATATTGCACCCAGCATTCTTATGGCCAGCAGCAGTTGTGTCATCTGTAAACTGTAGGAGTTGGACTAGAACCTCTAAGTCCTTTCCAGTCTCAAACTGTAAACAATCTGAGTAAATATTTTAATGAAAGAGAAAATGCTTAGCCATAATCTCAGGTTTTTTTTTTTTTTTTTTTTTTTTTTTGCCTACATGTCTGGAGTTCTCCTAGGGGTAATACAAATGTTTGCTTCAAAAACAGAACTTTAGCTAATATTGAAATTATAAAAAGCCCTTGGCTGAAAGTTATTTAATCGTAAAAATCAGACTTTTAAAAGTCAGTAGTGACTAAGCAAAAGTTATAGCAACATACCCTAAACTGAAAAATGCCATGAAAGTGGTTTAGAAAGAAAATGATCAAATGGGATTACTCACAAAGTGTTGGAAGAAATGACGTTTTATAGTTGAGGATTTTCTAATCACAGAGATGATACATAACTAGAAAATTCTGAAAACACAAAAACTGCAAGTAAGAAAATGAAATATCAAATAATTCTTTCCATCAATCTTAAGAGGACAATTGTTAAAATTTTAGTATATATCATGTTGTGAAATAAGAGATTTTTTAGAAAAATGCTTTCGATGAGAATGTGTATTAAATGGGAAAAGATGGAGTTATAAGAGAACACAAACCTAATTTTATTTTTAAATATTACATATTGGCTAGGCACTGTGGCTCACACCTGTAATCCCAGCACTTTGGGAGGCCGAGGTGGGCAGATCACCTGAAGTCAGGAGTTTCAAGACCAGCCTGGCAAACATGGTGAAAACCTGTCTCTACTAAAAAACACAAAAATTAGCCGGGTGGCAGGCACCTGTAATCACACCTACTTGGGAGGCTGAGGCAGGAGAATCGCTTGAACCAGGGGAGCAGAGCTTTCAGTGAGCCAAGATCCCACCATGGTACTCTAGCCTAGGTGACACAGGGAGACTCTGTCTCAAATATATATATATTTCATATGTATATATTATATATTATCTGTGTATATAATGTGTATATACGTATACACCCACATGCATATAGAACTGGAGGAATAATTAGCACATTTTATTTTCTTTTACTTTTTTTAAAAACAAGATCTCTCTCTGTTACCCAACCTGGAGTGCAATGGCATGATCACAGCTCAAGCAACTCCTGGGCTCAAGCAATTCTCCCACCTTAACCTCTGAAGTATCTGGGACTATAGGCACAGACCACCATGCCCAGCCAATTTTTGTATTTTTTGTAGAGATGCGTTTTCGCCATGTTGCTCAGGCTGGTTGCAAACTCCTGGTCTCAAGCAATCCTCCTTCCTCAGCCTCCCAAATTGCTGAGATTACAGATGTGAGCCATGGTGCCTGGTTACATGTTATTTTCATTAGATCACTTTGATGAAAGCCTAAGAAATGTTTAATCTTCACTTTTTAAAATTACCAAATAGCCGGATGTGGTAGTTTATATCTGTAATCCCAGCACTTTGTGAGGCTAAGGTGGGAGGATCGCTTGAGCCCAGGAGTTTGAGACCAGCTTGAGCAACAGAGAAAGACCCCATGTCTAACAAAAAAATTGTTTTAATAAGATAAAATAACCAAGTAATGTGTACTACAAATGTCTTCATCCCATTCCCGATCTTTACCTCTATCCCTGATCCCCAATGTATATATGACTCTGTAGGGTAAGGTCATAGGTTATAATTAAGGTAAGAGATGAAACTCAAATATAGGATAGGTTCTTCATCTTTGTTTGAAATTACTTCCCAAACCAGAAAATATCCTTGATCCCACAAGCTTGAGTGTTCTTTGAACATCCATCCCTAGGGATGCTGTATAAATAGCTACTAACAAGATACTTGTCTAATTTATATTAAGAGCTGTTGTCTGCCTCATCTATTTTCTCCCTCATCTGTTTCCAGATATCTAAAGATTTATGCCTGTGCTTAGCTAGAGCTTGGCCACTGATATTACTGTGTATCTGTGACATTGTCACCATGGCCTTCAGTGTTTCCTCAGCATCTCCATTTGTTAATCTTTGCAGTTCACTGCTCTCTTCTTTCCAGCTGGTATGAAAACGCTTTATTCTTCTTGTATCCAAAACTTGGTGGCAGGGAGATGTTGGAGAGGATCCCACGGCAAAGGGCTGTGTCGCATAGTGGAACAGTTTTGTGACTTAACCATAGCCCTCTCTTCCAGAAAATATGTATGCTGGGAGTGGGCGGGTAGGATGGGGTTGAAGTATCTGGGTCTACATGGGTTCTAGTCCAGTTTCTTGCACATTTAGGACTTCAGACTGCTTCTGCTGATGCTTCTGCCCTTGCTGCCAGAATCTTTCTCTACCAACATTTATTTTCTCTCAGAAGCTCAGCTGCCTCTCTCTGCAATCTGGTTTTCATATACATCTCACATCCCACCATATATAGTGTATACATTTGAACTCCAGGTTTAGACAGGGTTTAGTTTCCTTCCCATAGGTTTTATAGGCGCTCAACAAATCAGAGAGTATTACCAAATGCCTGCTTAGCATGTCAGCTAGGATGTGTTTGGCTTCAAATAACAAGATTCCTGGCTTAAAAAGGAAACTTATCTCATATAGTTATAAGACGACAAGCAAGACAGGCTCCAGGAATAGAATAAATGAACTGCTCAATGACATTAGCAAGGACTTGGTTTTTCCTCTCCCTAGGTTTTTCCTCTCATTATTCCCAGGGCTTGTTTCATTCTAATAGTGATGTCCATGTAGTTGCAAAATGGTTCCCAGCCATGGCCAGAGCTGCCACATACCATAACCAGAAGAGAGATATCTGAATGAAATATGATTCCCCAACTCATACATTATTGGACCAATTTCAGTCATACCACAGCCCCAATCTGAGTGCATGGATCATGGCAATTTTAATTATGGAGGTCTGAGCAGACCGTAGTCATGTGGGAAGGGCAAACCAGGCAAGGAAGTGCCAAGTGCAGTGGCTCCAATGTGGGGCTCTACCTTGTGTGCTCAAGGACCAGCAAGGAGATATTGCAGCCAAAACAGAATGAACAGGAAACAAGATCAGAGGGCAAAGCAGCAGAGTGGGAAGGGGAGAAAGAATGCAGGTTATATAGAGTTTGACTTTTATTGACTGAAATTAGGAGCCATTGCTGGCTTCTGAACAAAGGAAAGACACAATCCGATAGGATTTTAGAGTCAATCTAACTGCAGTGTTGGAAGCTACCATTAGTTCAGAGGCTACTATAACAATCCAGACAATATTTGATGGTGGCTCAAACCAGAATGGCAGAAGTGAAGGCAGGGAAAAGTGATTAGATTCCAGATACATTTGGAATAGCCTTGACAGGATTTGCTGGTAGATTGAACATGGGGTCACACTGGTAGCTGCGAACAAGTAGATGAGTCAAGAATGACTCTACAGTTTTTCTTCTTTAATATATATATATATATATATATGTATTATTGCACTTTAGGTTCTGGGGTACATGTGCAGAATATGCAGGACTGTTGCATAGGTACATACATGGCAATGTGGTTTGCTGCCTCCATCCTTCTGTCACCTATAACTGGCATTTCTCCCCATGTTATCCCTCCCCAACCTCCCCACACCCAGCTGTCCCTCCTCTATTCGCCCGCAACAGACCCCAGTGTGTGATGGTCTGTCCCTGTGCCCATTTGTTCTCACTGCTCAACACCCGTCTATGAGTGAGAATATGCGGTGTTTGATTTTCTGTTCTTGTGTCAGTTTGCTGAGAATGACGGTTTCCAGGTTCATCCATGTCCCTACAAAGGACACAAACTCATCGTGTTTTATGGCTGCATAGTATTTCACGGTATGTATGTGCCACATTTTCCCTGTCCAGTCTATCATCGATGGGCATTTGGGTTGGTTCCAGGTCTTTCCTATTGTAAACAGTGCCAAAATGAATATACATGTGCATGTGTCTTTATAATAGAACAATTTATAATCCTTTGGCTATATACTCAGTAATGGGATTGCTGGGTCAAATGGAATTTCTATTTCTGGATCCTTGAGGAACTGCCACACTGTCTTCCACAATGTTTCAACTAATTTATACTCTAACCAACAGTGTAAAAGTGTTCCTATTTCTCCACATCCTCTCCAGGATCCATTGTCTCCAGATTTTTTAATGATTGCCATTCTAACTGGTGTGAGATGGTATCTCAATGTGGTTTGGATTGCATTTCTCTAATGACCAGTGATGATGAGCATTTTTTTCATGTTTGCTGGCCTCATATATGTCTTCTTTTGAAAAGTGTCTGTTCATGTCCTTCGCCTGCTTTTGAAGGGATTTTTTTTTTTTTTTTGTAAATCTGTTTAGTTCTTTGTAGATTCTGAATATTAGCCCTATGTCAGACGGGTAGATTGCAAAAATTTTTCCCATTCTGTTAGTTGCTGGTTCACTCTAATAATTGTTTCTTTTGCTGCACATAAGCTCTGGAGTTTAATTAGATCCCATTTGTCTATTTTGACTTTTGTTGCCAATGCTTTTGGTGTTTTAGTCATGAAGTCTTTGCCTATGCCTATGTCCTGAATTGTTTTGCCTAGGTTTTCTTCTAGGGTTTTTATGGTGTTAGGTCTGATGTTTAAATCTTTAATCCATCTGTAGTTAATTTTAGTGTAAGGTGTCAGGAAGGGGTCCAGTTTCTG
>PVKP010042210.1:0-18227 GCA_004027715.1 Plecturocebus donacophilus
TTGGCCGGATATGAAATTCTAGGTTGAAAGTTCTTTTCTTTAAGGATGTTGAATGTTGGCCCCCACTCTCTTCTGGCTTGTAGGGTTTCTGCTGAGAGATCTGCTGTGAGTCTGATGGGCTTCCCTTTGTGGGTAACCCGACCCTTCTCTCTGGCTTCCCTTAGCATTTTCTCCTTCATTTCAACCCTGGTGAATCTGATGATTATGTGCCTTGGGGTCGCTCTTCTTGAGGAATATCTTTGTGGTGTTCTCTGTATTTCCTGGACTTGAATATTGGCCTGCCTTGCTAGGTTGGGGAAGTTTTCCTGGATAATATCCTGAAGAGTATTTTCCAGCTTGGATTCGTTCTCTTTGTCACATTCAGGTACACCTATCAAAGGTAGATTAGGTCTTTTCACATAGTCCCATATTTCTTGGAGACTTTGTTCATTCCTTTTTACCCTTTTTTTTGTCATCTTGCTTTCTTGTTTTATTTCATTGAGTTGATCTTCGACCTCTGATATCCTTTCTTCTGCTTGGTCAATTCGGCTGTTGAAACTTGTGCATGCTTCGCGAAGTTCTCCTGTTGTGTTTTTCAGCTCCATCAATTCACTTATATTCTTCTCTAAGTTGTCCATTCTCGTTAGCATTTCGTTAAATCTTCTTTCAAGGTTCTTAGTTTCTTTGCATTGGGTTAGAACATGTTCTTTTAGCTCATAGAAGTTTCTTATTATCCACCTTCTGAAGCCTGATTCTGTGAGTTGATCACACTCAACCTCCGTCAAGCCTTGTTCTCTTGCTGATGAGGAGCTGCGATCCCCTGTAGGAGGAGAGACATTCTGATTTCGGGTGTTCTCTGCCTTTTTGCACTGGTTTCTTCCCATTTTTGTGGATTTATCCACCTGTCGTCTTTGTAATCGCCGACTTTCAGATTGGGTCTCTGAGTGGACGTCCGGCGTGTTGGTGATGAAGTTTTTTCTGTTTCTTAGTTTTCCTTCGGGGGGCGCCCCTTCCCCACAGAGCTGGGCCTTCCCGGGTTCAGCTGTGCTTGTTCTCAGTCCTCAGCGCTTCCAATTGCTGTTCTCCTTGTGGGGATGGGACCCGCCGAGCCCGACTAAGAGGGCACCCAGTCCCGTACAATCCGCACTGAGAAGCACCGCGCCGGCCAAAAGAGTCGCGCTGGCGACCCGTGTGGCTCCTTCGCCGGGAATCTCCCAGTCTGTGGGCATCAAAAATTCGTCTACAATTGCAGCATCCACTTGCCCTCTGCGCTTTCACTGGGAGCTACAATCCCGAGCTGCTGCTACGTGGCCATCTTGGATCTCTCTCCGCCTGGTGATGAAGTTTTTTTCTGTTTCTTAGTTTTCCTTTGGCGGACGCCCGTTCCCCACAGAGCCAGACCTTCCCGGGTTCGCTGTGCTTGCTGTGAAGCTCTCAGTCCTCAGCGCTTCCAATTGCCGTTTTCCTTGTGGGGATGGGACCAGCTGAGCCCGTCCGTCCGTATACTCCGCACCAGGAAGCGCTGCGCTGGGGCACCGGCAAAACAGTCGCGCTGGCCAAAAGAGTCGCGCTGGCGATTGTGTGGCTCCTCTGCCGGGAATCTTCCGGTCTGTGGGCAACAAAAATTCGTCGGAAAGTGCGGCGTCCACTTGTTCCTGCGCTTTCACTGGGAGCTGCATTCCTGAGCTGTTGCTAATTGGCCATCTTGGATCTCTCCTCCAGTTTTGCATTTTTAGTAGACATGGGGTTTCATTTTGTTGGCCAGGTTGGTCTCAAACTCCTGACTTTGTGATCCACCTGCCTCGGCCTCCCAAAGTGCTGACATTACGGATGTGAGCCACTGCACCCAGCCTAGTGCTTGTATTTTCTAATTGTGACGAAAGAATTCATAAAACTGTGACACTATGTTTTTCCATGGCCAGCAGAAAAATGGAAAAGGAAACACTAATTTTCTTAATATATCTCTAGGCTTGTATTTAATTTAACAGTTACACAGGCCCCTGAAGTTGGAGATTTACAGCCATGTCTTCCAACAATTACTGATGTCTCTTGTATGTGATAGGAATGAATACCACACAGCCATAATGAGATCTCAAGGCCCTTTAGTTTCATTCAAAAACTGAGGTATGGGGCAATTTCACTATTATTCCTATTATTTTTAGTTCTGTTTTTCAAATAGTACATATGTGTTTATTATTTTTTAAATTTTGTTTGCTGTTATATGTGGTGACAGTTTTGAAGTTTACTTCAACCCCATACACATAGTAAAGAGTTGAAGAAATAGCAAAGATTGAAGAACCCACCAGAGGGGTACATGTTCTTTAGGCCTCTTGAGACTGTTCTTAGGGCAAAAGCAAAAAAAGAAACAAAACCCACTAGAAACCACTCTCTTGCCCAACCGTTTGCTTTTGTTTTCCCTAGAAACACCTTACTTCAAAGCTTGCCCTCTTTGTTTACATTAAGAAAACGCTCCAAATTCCCACAGTTTGTCTCATCAAGGATTTCTCAATTGTTTGTCCTCCTTGATCATGGGAACGATGCTTTTTGACTTACTCAAAGCTTAGGCTGCCCTTTTTCTCCAGGCCCCTGACTGTTGGACCACTCTTGGACATTGAAATTCAGAACAATGTCTATCTCTTGCTTTCTTTTTTTATCTTGAGATGTAGTTTTCTGTTGTTGCCCAGGCTGGAGTGCAGTGGCGCGATCTCACCGCAACCTCTGCCTTTTGGGTTCAAATGATTCTCCTGTCTCAGGCTCCTGAGTAGCTGGGACTTCAGGCACACACCACCATGCCCTGCTAATTTTTGTATTTTTAGTTGAGATGGGGTTTCACCATGTTGGCCAGGATGGTGTCGATCTCTTGACCTCATGATCCGCCTGCCTCGGCCTCCCAAAGTGCTGGGATTACAAGTGTGAGCCCAGCCAAGTTGTCCTTTCTTGAGAGTTCATATGAAAGAAAATAACCTGCCTGCCATTTATCCTTAGAAATATTGCAAAATTAATTTTTCTCTAAGGGAGGGAAAAGAAATCCAAATCACTTCTGAAGAGTATTTTATTGGCTTTGTTATCCACACATGACAGAACGTTGAGTAACAGAAAACAAAGAAAATATCTAAAATATGTTACAGTTTTAAAATGAAATGTTAATTGTCTTATTTCAGAATGTACATGGTGAATTTGAAATTACAATATATTTAGAAATTAATGACATGGTGATGTTAGTGTTGATGAAAAGAGTCAAACTCTGTAAACTATTTGAAGAAATTTATTCTGAGCCAAATAAATATGAGTGACCATCGCCCGTGACAGAGTCCACAAGAGGTCCTGAGAACATGTGCCCAAAGTAGTTGGGCACAGCTTGGTTTTCTACATTTTAGAGAGACATGAGACATCAATCAGATATATTGAAGAAATACACTGGTTTGGTTCAGAAAGGTGGGACAACTCAAAGGAGCTGTGGTGGAGGTTTCAGGTTATAGGTGCATCGAAACATTTTCTTGTTACCAATCAGTTGAGTGTCCAGGTATGGTGGCTCACACCTGTAATCCCACCACTTTGGGAGGCTGAGGCGGGCAGATCACAAGGTCAAGAGTTTGACACCAGCCTAGCCAATATGGTGAAACCCTGTCTCTACTAAAAAAAATACAAAAATTAGTTCAGCAGGGTGGCATGCACCTGTAATCCCAGCTACTTGGGAGGCTAAGGGAGGAGTCTTTAGACAAACTCAACCAATTGTCTTTAGACAAACTCACCTTTGTAAGACTGACGAAAGGCCACAAGGTTAGGATTATGGAAGGGGTACCTATATTCTGCTAAAATGTAGGTGTAAACATTAACCAGCCACTATAATGAAGGTCACAAGATTTGTAATTTTCCTAATTGTTCCTGTAGATAGCATTATTTTTGTCAAAACCTAAGATTGGTCTTTGAGGTGTTTTTCAGACTTTTTAATTGGGCAGACCAGCTCAGACCACCTGGACCTCTTTTTAAGTTTTTTTTTTTTTTTTTAACCTCCAGTATTCAACCACCTGGACCTCCTCGCTGGTAGCAGAGAACTGGCACCACCCAGTCCTGTGACCCCCCTCACCCAAAACTTACTCAGCTCCGGGAGGCTGTTTTGGACTATGATTTCCTTCCCAACTAATTAGCCACACCAATTCCTTACCTGCTTGCTCCAGATTATCCTCAAAACCCCTAGTCTCCCAGCTTTTCAGGAGACGGATTTGAGAATTAAATTTCCCCTCTCCCACTTGTTCGACTTGGCTAGCCCTGCAATTATTTAACTCTTTGCTGCAAAACCCTGCTGTTTTCAGTGCACTTTCATCTACTGGGCAGAGGCAAGATGAATCTGGAAGGTGACAGATTTAGCTTCCCATGCCTTGCACCCCAGGTGTTGTCACTGTGAAAGTTTCTGGACCGGGGGCAGTGGCTCATGCCTATAATCTCAGCACTTTGGGAGGCCGAGGCCTGTGATCACCTGGGGTCAGGAATTCGAGACCAACCAGCCTGACCAACGTGATAAAACCCGGTCTGTACGAAAAATACAAAAAACATTACCCATGTGTGGTGGTGTATACCTGCAATCCCAGCTACTCCGGAGGCTGAGGCAGGAGAAAGCACTTGAACCAGGGAGTTGGAGGTTGCAGTGAGCCATACTCCAGCCTGGGCAACACGAACAAAACTCCATCTTTAAAAAAAAAGAATTCTGCAAATTAACACAGAGTTGAGTCTCTGGCAAGAATGGAGACTAGAAAATGGAGGGATTTCTATTTTGTTCTGTGGACCGTCAGTATGTAATTGGACTATCGCTGCATGCAGAGTTTGCATTCCACCTTCCAGTTTGCATCCCCTTCACAGACGATTCTAGGGCTTTTAAATTGTGAAACTTAATTTCAATAGCAGGAATTTTCCTGGAAAATTCTAGGGCTTTTAAATTAAATTGCTGAACTTAATTTCGATAGCGGGAATTTTCCAGGATTTAATGACAGAGTTTGCTCCCCCGCCCCAGGGAGATCCTGGTGAGTTGCCTCAGTATCACTGGTTAACATCGCTTCTCTATCCCGGAATATAGAAATGCCCTGGGAGCCAGAAGAGGAAAGCACAGGCCCGCCTCCTCCTTTTCTCCCTTCCCAATCCGCAGCTTGCTGGGCCCGCCGACCGCGCTGCGCGCGCAGCTTCCCTCAGACCCGGAAGCAGATTGCGCGGAGTGACCCCTGGGCCCCAGCGCTTGGGTTTCCCACAGTCCGTTAAGCTTCAACTTGCCCTTCTCAGTCCTCTGGTGCTTCCATACCCGGGATCTGCAGGTTCGTACACCCTTGAAAATACCCTCACCCCAAGGAAATCACACGTCGCCGTGAGACCCGGGGTCGTGTCTATGATTTTGTGGTAAAGTCGTTCTGAGGCTGGTTCCGTCCCGGATCTCTCCGCCTTCTGGTCACGTAGACAAGCCTTTGCATTCCATGTTCCCGTTTAACGTCCCTGCTCCTCGTGCCGGGCCTGCTGCTCCCCAGGCCTCCGCTGAGCCCGCGTTGGGGAGGTTCCCAGGGCCTGTCCTGTGACACCCGGTCTTCTTGCCAGCCCAGCTCCAGCCCCTGGAAAATGTGCTCCTCCAGGATGCAGGCGGCTTACTCCAAACCCTCCTGTGAATGTGTGGACCCAGGGGATCCGGAGACAGAGACAGGACTAAGAGAGAAGCAGAGAAACGAGGGGAAAGAATGAGGGAAACCTGTAAACACATGACACCGTAGACAATGGGTGAGGGATTTGCAGAAAGAAGTGAGTGAAGGAGCTGAGAAAGTAACAGGAAAACGACAGGAGAAGTGTAGAGAAAAGCTCGATGTCCAGAAAGATGAAGGACAGCAAGATAAGGAGCGAGACAGCAAAGGGGAGGCCCCTCAGACAGAGTAGGGGAAGGAGGGATTTGGAGCCGCTGCAGACAGAGCAGCATGGTGGTGGGACAGTGAGAGAGGACAGCTGGTGACAAGGAGAGCAGGGGGAGGCCTGGGCATCTGGGGGTGCCAGAGAGTGGGGACAGGGGATATAACAGGGAAGAGGGAATTTAACAGAGCCAAGGGGTAGCAGAAGTATATGTAGATTGGGAACAACCGAAAGACAGGGGAGAAAGGCCTGATGCAGTGGCTCATGCCTGTAATCCAAGCACTTTGAGAGCCCGAGGCAGGCGGATCACGAGGTCAGGAGTCCAAGACCAGCCTAGCCAACATAGTGAAATCCCATTTCTACTAAAAATACAAAAAAACTAGCCACGAGTGGTGGCACGCACCTGTAGTCCCAGCTACTTGGGAGGCTGAGGCAGGAGAATCGCTTAAACCGGGGAGGCGTAGGTTGCAGTGAGCTGAGATCATGCCATTGCACTTCGGCCTGGGCGACACACTGAGACTTGTGTCTCAGAAAAAAAGAAAGAAAGGGGAGAAAGAGGAGTAAGACGCGAAACAAGTTGCAAGCATAGAGCGGAACATGGAAGAGAAGGATTAGAAGGAAGAAGGGGAGAAAGCAGCAGAGGAGAGAGGCACAAAAGAAGGGGGGAAGCAGAAAAAAGCTAGAGAGACTCAGGTGAGAATGAGAGATACAGAGGGAGGGAAGGAGACAGTCATGACAAAAGAGGGAGACAGATGAGTGGTAGGTTGATTGTATATGATGATGTGACAAACAGTTGATTTCTCTCGTAATAAATTTTGTCTAAATTGTACACATGTGAATAAGAATTGCAATACTCCAGCCAGGACCTCTCTGACCTCATCTCCTGCCTGTGTCCTCCTCGCTCCCTCTGCTCCAGCCACGCAGGCCTCTTTCCTGTTCCTGGGGCGATGGTTGCTTCTGTCTCAAGGCCTTCACGTGGGCTGTCCCTCTGCTGGAACTCCCTGGCCCCAAGACTGCAGGTGGCAAACAGGCTTCACCAGATTACTGTTCTGATATGACTGTCTTCTCAGTCCAGGCTTCTGTAACCCTCTCTCTCCCGCCATTTGACGTTCCAGCCATACCCTCACCTCAACCTCTGGTCCATATGGCCTGCTCTGCATGTTTCTTTCTGGTCCTTCATGCTCCACTGCCTGGATCATGCTGGCAAGGCCTCGGGGAGAGCAGAGCCAGAACGTGGGGGCTGTGCTGCCCTTGCTGCCTCTGAATGGAGCGCAACCCTTGCTTTAGACCCCTGAGGCATTTTGCAAATACATCTCTTTTTGTGTGTGTGTGATGGAGTTTCTTGTCCAGGCTGGGGTGCAGTGGCTCCATCTCTGCTCACTGCAACCTCCGCCTCCTGGGTTCAAGTGATTCTCCTTCCTCAACCTCCCATAACTGGGATTACAGGTGCCCGCCACCATGCTCAGCTAATTTTTTTTTGTACTTCAGTAGAGATGGGGATTCACTCTGTTGGCCAGGCTGGTCTTGAACTCCTGACCTCTGGTGATTCACTTTCCTTGGCCTCTGAAAGTGCAGGGATTACAGGCGTGAGCCACCACACCCAGCCCTCACTTGCATGTTATTGTACTTTTCCATAAGTATAAGAGATTAACATATATAATATATTTTCTGGCCAGGCGCGGTGGCTCAGCATGAGGATGATATAGGAAAATCGCTTGAACCCGGGAAGCGGAGGTTGCAATGAGCCAAGACTGTGTCATTGCACTCCAGCCTGGGCAACAAGAATGAAACTCTGTCTCCAAAGAAAAAAAAAATTATGTATATAGCAAAATTTTGAAGTTCTAGAATTACATTATTTAGTTCACCATATGAAAATTGTTGTTTGTGCTGTTTTTCTTTCTATCTGAATTCAAATAAATTTCACCTGGTTCCAGTCAGTCTTAAGTCCTGGCGCTATCCGCTTCTCTGGCTCTTGTTTGCTCCCTCTTCCACGAATCTCCACACCACAGCTGGAAAATGTACCTACTTACACTCAATATGACGGTAGAAAGAAGAAAACAAAGTCATTAAAGTTCTAAGTTTTTAAGAACCCTTCAGTGCCTTTATGTACAAAGTCATTTTTCTCTATTCTGTTTCCTTACTTTGAGACAGGGTCTGGCTGTGTCACTCAAGCTAGAGTGCTCAGTCTCAGCTCGCTATAGCCTCAACCTTCCGGGCTCAAGCAGTCCTCCCACCTCAGCCTCCCAAAGTGTTAGGATTTCAGCTGTGAAATACCACACTTGGCCTGGAAGGTCTTTTAGACTGACTGACTACGCCATGGACTGCATGGTAACTTCTATGACCTGCACTTACACCTCCAGATGAATTCCTGGAACCAGAAAGTCTAAAGTAATTGGAAAACCTCAAAAGGGAAGACTGACCAAACCCTGCAGTGTCTAATTAACTCTGAGGCATTCTTCTATTGTTCTTTACTCCTGCTTCAACTGATAAGGCAACTGGATTTTGTAACTGATCTTGCTCAACTGATAGGTCAACCTCGTGACTCCAGACCCTACGACCCCCTCCCAGCTTGCAAAAACCACCCTGAACTGTAACTTCTGTAACTTTCTGCTGCCTACCCCAAACCTATAAAACCATCTCCTGTCCTACCGTCCTGCACTGACTCTCTTTATGGACTCAGCCCACCTGTACCCAGGTGAATAAACAGCCATGTTGCTCACACAAAGCCTGTTTAGGGGGCTCCCTTCATTCAGAGTACATGTTTTAACATGGTTTATTATTTTCTTCTGTGGGATGACTCACGTTCTGATGATAATTATGAAGTGAAATTTCCTCCCCTTCCGTCCCTCCCCTCCCCTTTCTTCCTTTTCTTTCTTTCATTTGCTTGTTCATTTGCTCGTTCTCTTTTGGGTGAATTCAAATTTATTAATTTATTATCAGGTCACTAATGTTCTCCTGGTCATAATTATGAAGTGAAATTTACTAATTTGGAATGCATGCACATGAATTTTCATTCAATCATGAACATCTATATATCTACTAATTAGTATTATTTTTGGTGGGGCTGGGGGTACAAGGTCTCATGCTGTCACCTAGGCCTGAGTACAGTGGCACAATCTCTGCTCACTGCAACCTCCGCCTCCTGGAGTCAAGGATTCTCTCGCCTCAGCCTCCTGAGTAGCTGATATTACAGGTACATGCCACCATGCCCCACTAACTTTTTTGTATTTTTAGTAGAGACCAGGTTTCACCATGTTGGCCAGGCTGGTCTCAAATTCCTGACCTCAAGTGATCTACCTGCCTCAGACTCCCAAAGTTCTGGGATTACAGGCGTGAGCTACCCGGCCCAGTTGATGTATCTACGAATTATACACCAGTAGTATCCTTTGCTTTATGTTTTCTTTTTAAAATTGGTCATACATGTGTTCTTTCTTTTTTTTTTTTTTTTGAGACAGAGTGTCGCTCTGTCACCTAGGCTGGAGTGGAATGACATGGTCCCGGCTCTCATGCCTCAGCCTTCGGAGTAGCTGGGAATACAGGCGCCTGCCACCATGCCCGGCTAACTTTTATATTTTTAATAGAGATGAGGTTTCACCATGTTGGCCAGGCTGGTCCTAAACTCCTTACCTCACATGATCTGCCCGACTCGGCCTCCCAGAGTGCTGGGATTACAGGCATGAGCCACCGCATTCAGCTTCAAAAAACTAAGACTAGGCCGGGCACAGTGGCTTAGGCCTGTAATCCCCACACTTTGGGAGGCTGAGGCAGGCAGATCACAAGGTCAGCATTCAGCTGGCCAAAACGAGGAAACCCCGTCTCTACTAAAAATACAAAAATTAGGGCCAGGCATGGTGGCTCGTGCGAGACTGAGGCGGGAGGATCACGAACTTGGGAGGCAGAGGTTGCAGCGAATCGAGATTATGCCACTGCACTCAGGCCTGTGTCTCAACAAAAAAGAAATGCTATCAGATCTTAAACCCTCCGGTTTTTGCAAGAGTAGAATAGCTGATGATTTAAGACATTTTCAGTCCTATGCAAAAGTGCTTAAAGGCAGTGGTGGTGTAAATACTTCTAATGATTAGTGTTGGGCTTACTGGACATGCCTTTGAAAAACATGCGTTTGTTCCTCCCATCATAACGTTCTGTCTAAAAGGTAGGTACAAATAAGTACATTTGAGAGGTACAATTAAAGATGAAATTATATCAAGACAAAGAAAATTGTGGTTGAAATTCTTTGTCTACTAGGAGAGGAAAACTGGCAGTTCATGGCACAAACCAAGAAATATTGATAAAGAGAAGATCACTAAACCGGTCTATGTAAAATTGAAAATACTGGCCAGGCGCGGTGACTCACGCCTGTAATCCCAGCACTTTGGGAGGCTGAGGCAGGCGGATCATGAGGTCAGGAGTGGGAGACCAGCCTGGCCAACATGGTGAAACTCCGTATCTACTATCTGTACTAAAGACACACACAAAAAATTAGCTGGGCATGGTGGCACATACCTGTAGACCAGCCTCTACTAAAATAGAAAACCTAGCTGGGCGTGCTTTTTTGAAACCTCGAATTGTCCAGCTTGACACCAGCAAGAGCCTCTTTGCAAACCCTTCTGTTTTTTTTTTGTTTTGTTTTGTTTGAGAGGGGGTCTCACTCTGTCACCCAAGCTGAAGTGCAGTGGCATAATCTTGACTCACTGCAACCTCTGCCTCCCAGGTTCAAGTGATTCTCCTGCCTCAGCCTCCTAAGTAGATGTGATTACAGATGAGTGCCACCACACCCAGCTAATTTTTCATACTTTTGGTAGATATGGGATTTCACCACATTGGCCAGGCTGGTCTCGAACTCCTGATCTCAGGTGATCCTCCCACTTCAGCCTACCGAAGTGCTGGGATTACATCTGTGAGTCACCAGGCCCAGCCCCAGACATTTCTTTATACCAGTGTGAGAATGGCCTAATGGGAACTTAGAAAACAGAGCAAGGAGAAGTAGCTAATGTGTATTTGTTACAGAAAAGAGGAAGCTCTATTGGTGCAGTGGCTCATGCCTATAATCCCAGCTCTTTGTGAGGCCAAGGTGGGCAGATCATCTGAGGTCAGAAGTTTGAGACCAGCCTGGCCAACACGGTGAAACCCTGTCTCTACTAAAACTATAAAACTTAGCCGGGCATGGTGGCAGGCATCTGTTTCCCAGCTACTCAGGAGGCTGACGCAGGAGAATCGCTTGAACCTAGGAGGTGAAGGTTGTAGTGAGCCGAGATCGCGCTCCTGCACTCCAGCCTGGGCAGCAGAGTGGGACTCCATCTAAGGAGGTGGGAAAAAAAAAAAAAAAAGCAGCTCTCCAAATGAGTTTAGAAAACAGAAGCCTTGGCTGGGTGTGGTGGCTCACACCTGTAATCACAGCACTTAGAGAGGCCACGGTAGATGGATCCCCTGAGGTCAGGAATTCGAGACCATCCTGACCAGTATGGTGAAACCCCATCTCTATTAATATAAAAATTAGCCGGGCATGGTGGCGTGCATCTGTAGTCCCAGCTAGTTGGGAGGCTAAGGCAGGAGAATTTCTTGAACCCGGGAGGCGGAGGTTGCAGTGAGCCTGGATCCTGTCACTGCACTCCTGGGTGACAGAGCGAGACTCTGTCTCTCAAAAAACAAACAAAAAAAACCAAAAAACCACCCAGAAGTGTTTATAAAGGGGCTCCTGCTGGCCTCAAGTTGGACAATTTGAATTTTTGAAAAAGTTTTCAATGGTTTGAATAACACCAAACCTCTACAAAAACCATGAGTTCATAATATTCCTAAGATCCCAGAACCCAGTGGAGGTCCATGATGTACACTCCTTTCTCCTTTATTATTTCTGATAATTTAGATAGAAAAAGGAAACTAGGTTTTCCTTTTTTTCTGACATGGTGATTTCGTATAACACAGTAGCTGATCAATAAAACAACTTTGTCTCAGAATCAGAAGAAGAGCAGAAGGAAAGTTAAAATTCAAAATTTACAATTTTTCTTTCTTTATTTTTGTTATTTTACATTAAGTTCGGGGATACATGTGTAGAATGTGCAGGTTCGTCACATAGGTATACATGTGCCACGGTGGTTTGCTGCACCTGTTGACCCATCCTGTAAGTTCCCTCCCCTGACTCCCCACCCCTTAACAGGCTCTGGTGTGTGTTGTTCCCCTTCCTGTGTCCATGTGTTCTCATTTATGAGTGAGAACATGCGGTGTTTGGTTTTCTGTTCCTGTGTTAGTTTGCTAAAGATGATGGCTTCCAGCTTCATCCATGTCCCTGAAAAACATGACCCCATTCTTTTTTATGGCTGTGTAGTATTTCATGCTGTATATGAACCATATTTTCTCTATCCAGTCTATTATTGATAAGCATTTGGGTTGGTTTCATGACTTTGCTATTGTAAATAGTGTGGTAATAAACATAGGTGTGCATGTGTCTTTATAATAAAATGATTTATATTCTTTTAGGTATATACCTAGTAATGGGATTGCCAGGTCAAATGGTACTTCTGGTTCTAGATCTTTGTGGAATCGCCATAGTGTCTTCCACAATGGTTAAAATAATTTACTTTCCCACCCATTTTTCTTTTTCCCTTTTCCTTTTTTTTTTTTCTTTTTGAGACAGAGCTTTGCTCTTGACACCCAGGCTCGAGTACAAAGGTGTGATCTCGGCTCACTGCAACTTCTGCCTCCCAGGTTCAAATGATTCTCCTGCCTCAGCCTCCCAAGTAGCCAGGATTACAGGCATGCACCACCATGCTTGACTAATTTTGTATTTTTAGTAGAGACAGGGTTTCTTCATATTAGTCAGGCTGGTCTCAAACTCCTGACCTCAGATGATCCGCCGGCTTCAGCCTTCCAAAGTGATGGGATTACAGGCATTAGCCATGGCACCCGGCCTTCCTTTTCTTTTCTTTTTGACACGGAGTCTTGCCCTGTCATCCAGGATGGAGTGCGGTGGCACAATATAGGCTCACTGCAACCTTCGCCTCCCAGGTTCAATCCATTCTCCTGCCTCAGCCTCCTAAGTAGCTGAGATTACAGGCAACCACCACCATGCTGGCTAATTTTTGTATTTTTATAGAGATGGGGTTTCAGCATGTTGGCCAGGGTGGTCTCAAATTCCTGACCTCATGTGATCTGCCCCTGTCAGCGTCCCAAAGTGCTGGGATTTCAATTCCCAATAAAACAAAGGACTTCGGAGACTTTCGTTGATAAATGCAAAAACAGCCCAGGTGTGGTGGCTCATGCCTGTAATCCCAGCAGTTTGGGAGGCCACAGCAGGTAGATCACTTGAGGCCAGGAGTTTGAGACCAGGCCAGGCCTGGTAGACCATCTCTCTAATAAAAATGCAAAAATTATCCAGGTGTGGTGGTGTACACCTGTTATCCTAGCTACTTGAGAGGCTCAGGCAGGAGAATTGCCTGAAACTGTGAGGTGGAGATTGCGGTAATCCAAGATCACGTTACTGCACTCCAGCCTGGGTAACATGGTGAAAACATGTCTCTACAAAACAATACAAAATTTGTCCAGGCATGGGGTATTGCATGCCTGTGGTTCCAGCTACTTAGAAGGCTGAGGTGGGAAGATCGCTGGGGCTCAGGAGGTTGAGGCTGCAGCGAACTGTGATCATGCCACTGCATTCCAGCCTGTGTGACTGAGAAACAATATTACTTTTTTTTTGAGAGGGAGTCTCTCTCGGTTGCTCAGGCTAGAGTGCAGTGGTGTGGTTTTGGCTCGCTGCAACCTCTGCCTCCAGGGTTCAAGCCATTCTCCTGCCTCAGCCTCTTGAGTAGCTGGGATTACAGGCGTACACCACCACGTCTGGCTAATTTTTGTATTTTTAGTAGAGACGGGGTTTCACCATGTTGGCCACGCTGGCCTTGAACTCCTGACCTCATGATCCGCCCGCCTCAACCTCCCAAAGTGCTGGGATGACAGGCGTGAGCCACCGCACCCAGCCTAGTCTGCTTTTCAAGACCAAACCAATGTACACCTTACATTTATTGATTTATGTCTCATGCCTCCCCGTGAATAAAACCCAGCTGCTTTCAGTCCTCGTCAGCTGCAGAACCCATCAGAAGGCCCTCCTGAGGCTCTGTCATGGGCACATCCTTAACCTTGGCAATGTAAACCTTCTACATTAACTGAGACCTAATCTAAATTATTAGATACTTTTGATTCACAAGCTCATGAACACAGAAGAAATCAAGATAGAAAACAAACTAGATCTGATGAAAAGCATAAAATAAGTTCGTAAATCTGAACTCCTTCATATATATTGAACATAGAGGAAATGCTCTTCTCAAACTGTGTGTTTATATTAGATCACATTTTTAAACATTTCTAATATTAAACACCCATTCTATGTAGTTTTAGCCGGTTTAAAACTGCAGTAATAAATTATCAATTGTATACATGCATAATACTTCCTGATATTTCCCGCAGCATTGCTTACTATTTATGTTATTGGAGGAGATGCTCACTCTGCCTTTGATACATTACTAGAGTGTTGTCTTCCCTAATTGTGCTTACGACTCTCTGGCTCATGAGTGGAAAAACCATCAGGGAACTAGGAACCTAGGACAGCCAAAATGACAAATTTTCAAGTCCATTAAAACTAGGAAGATGTATTCTTCCTTTTTTTTCTTTTCTTTTTTTTTTTTTTTATTCACTATCTCCAGTAATGGCTATAAGCAAGGAAGATGTATTCTTTACTGCTCACGCACAGCTCATGGTCAGATGTTAATGGTTCAGGAAAGAGCTTAATGATATCTCCAAGGACAAACTCCTACAGAAATACAATGGCCACATGATCCAATATCTCATGACAGTATATGCTTTTAAGATAATTACAGTCATGCTTTCAAGTACTTGCACACTAAAATACCAAGGATAGTTTTACATAAAGTACTAAGTTTTGTCACACTGTCAGCCCACCAGCAGGTAGAGATAGCTTAGCTTTTACGTAGGCCCCTATGCAAGAAAAACTTGAAACAAAGAGGAGGCATTCCCTCTGCTTTCTGAGGACGCCCTACTGTGTAACTGGTAGCTTTCTTTTCTTTTCTTTTCTTTTTTTTGGACTGGGGGACAGAGTTTCCCTCTGGTTGCCCAGGCTGGAATGCAATGGTGTGATCTGGGCTCACAGCAATCTTGTCCTCCCAGGTTCAAACCATTCTCCTGCCTCAGCCTCCCAAGTAGCTGGGATTGCAGGCATGTGCCACCACTCCTGGCTAATTCTGTATTTTCAGTAGAGATGGGGTTTCTTCATACTGGTTAGGCTGGGCTCGAACTTCCAACCTCAGGTGATCCACCTGCCTTAGCCTCCCAAAGTGCTGGGATTACAGGAGTGAGCCGCTACACCCGGCAAACTGGTAGCTTTCAGTAAACTTTCTGTAGGGCTGAGGGCCCCGCAGGGTCGTGGGGTGTCCCTTATGCTGTGCTGAGGCGAAGGATCCGAGAAATAAAGAGACAGGACACAGAAGTACAAGGAAAAGGCAGCTGGGCTCGAGGGGCCACAGCACCTATGAGTGGAGTCAGGCGAGGCCCCGAATGTCCAGAAGCATCAGTATTTATTGTGTATAGGTTAGAGGGCAGGACAGTGAGTGAAGTCATCTTTAAGGATAGTAATAGGGTCATAAGCAATAAAACAAGGTGTCCACCCCCATTAGGTCACCTAGGCTGAGAGGTGGACAGTGCACAGCAAGGGGTCCATTCCCATTAGGTCATCGAGGCAAGGAAGTGGGCTCTGTGCAGTATGGGGTCCACCCCCATTAGATCACCGAGGCATGGAGGTGGCCATGCGCAGTGAAGACAGTGCAGTGTGTAATATCTCTTGTCTATGGGCATGCTACTTATAGGAGCATGTTTTAAGTCACACAGCAGTGACAGAGCTGTCAGGGTCTACCGCCACCTGCTGGCGGCTTCCAGTGGGTTCTATGGGAAGATGCTTTTAGAGCAGCACAGTAACAAGAGCTGATAAAGTTCACAGTCACCAAGGTGTGATTATCCGGAGGGGTTTTGAGCCCTCGGATGCTCGAGGGATTGCCGGTCTGAGGGCAGCCCTCCACAAGAACTGGAGCAAGGTCCTACAACTCCTTTATCAGGAGGAGTGGCTCTCGCCCCAAGCCTGCCATACAGCGGGTATCTATCTTTACGATACTGAATGCTGCTGCCTGGGCCATGGATTCTTGCCCTGGTATAACTGTTTTTCCCTTAAATCATGCTCTGAACTGTGTCTGCTCCAGACATTCCTCCGACTATAGGCTGCTTATTCCTTAATTTATACTCTTTACCATGTCTATTCTAGGCATTCCTCCGATTATGAACTAAGATATAGTTTTATATATATGGTAATAACTGAGCGGTAAGATAGTCTTTAGGCACTCATTCTAAGAACTAATATATGATTATATATAGGGGATTATATAAAGGGAAATAAGTAAGTAGTAACACTATAAACTGAGATATTCTCCAAGCCCTAATTCTGTAAACTAATATATGATTCTATAAAGGATTATATAAAAGGAAATAACTGAGCAGTAACACTATAAACTGAGATATTATTCAGGCCTTAATTGTGCCAGGATTCTGCTTAGCTCTCCTTCCTCGGTACCTATATGGGAGGTTGCCCACAACTTTCCTCATTGCCCTCAGAGACTCACCTTGAATTCTTTCCTGAGCAAGGTCCAAGAACTCTAACATGGAGTGTAGACTATGACCCCATGTTAGGCAACAGAACAACCAAAATTATACAAAAGCAGACAAGTTATCTAATTCTCACAAAAGTAGGAATTTTGTAGTCCTCATAAACCATGCCAAGCAGAGATCCACATTGTGGAGTCACCGCTCATGAGAAACAAGGGGCTGACAGCTGGGAAACATGGGTGGATGAAGGGTGAGGCTCTCAGCAGCCGCCAACTGGGATTATTAAAAAGGGCAACAGGGTCTTGAAAGGCGGAGGATAGAGTCTAAAAGCATACAGAAGCTGCAGAGCCACCTGGCATGCAAATTTCCCGTGGCGAAGCTGGGACTCCTTGACACCTGCACAGACACCTGCGGGGATGACAACATCCAAAGCACTGAGATTCCGGGCGTGGTTGGACTCGGGAGTGGGGTGCTGTGAAAGATGGGTTGGGTTTGAAGCAGAAAGACAAAAACACACTGCATGCTGTTTTTGAATGGCTTAGACATGCTTTTTATTCACTGACTATTCACTGTTTTTACAACTTGTATCAAAACAAAATGATCTTTGTTTTTGTCACAGGGAAAAACAGGTTGACGTTGGTGGGTTGGCTTTATTAATTTTTTTTTTTTTTTGCTATTAGGTTTTCTTTAATAATGTGACATTTCGAAATCGATTACTTCATTTGTTAATTTATCCCTCATATTATGAATATTGTTTTCTAAATGTTCTGCAGAAATTTACAGTTTCTTTCTCACACCTTTTGCAGTTAATATATTCTAAACTTGAAAATGTGGTATCAGTCAATAATAGAAGTGTCACTGGAGGATTTAATTTTGTATTTCTTAATTTTAGTCCTAGCTACTAAAGTATGTAAGTCTTAAAGTTTAAAATGTTTTTCTGAAATTAGCTGTATACACCAACATGTTCATTTCGTGAAATGGGAGGAGATAGCTCATTGTGCTTGAGCTTTTTTTCCTATAATTTCCATATTCTGAAGCAGTGCAGAAATACGGTATGCAAATCAGGTGAGCAAGGTGGAGTATTTTGTACAGTACAAGGAGAAGCTGCATAAATCACAGCATAAAATTAAGGAATTTGGTAACTGTAAAATGTACTGTATATGTAACTCTCATTCTAAAAGTTGCCATAAAAGCTGACAGGAAGCTTCATGTCTGCATGAAATTTCCTATACATTTTTTTCACGTTTTGACACGGAGTTTCACTCTTGTTGCCCAGGCTGGAGTGCGATGGTGCGATCCTGGCTCACCGCAACCTCCACCTCCTGGGTTCAAGCGATTCTCCTGCCTCAGCCTCCTGAGTAGCTGGGATTACAGGCATGCACCTCCACGCCCAGCTAATTTTGTATTTTTAGTGGACACGGGGTTTCTCCATGTTGGTCAGGCTGGTCTTGAACTCCTGACCTCAGGTGATCCGCCCGCCTTGGCCTCCAAAGTGCTTGGATTACAGACGCGAGCCACCACGCCCCGCCAATTTTCTATATTTTTAATGTGTGTGATGAAATAAATTTTTCTCAAATATTAAAGTCTGCCGATTGCTCCAAAAAATAAATAAATAAACACGTACCGAGCTGAGTCAGCCCCCGGCACTACGAAACAAACAGGTGGGAATGGGGCATCCTGGGTGGGGCCTGGACAGTGCATGGGGCGGGTTCTGGACA
>PVKP010042211.1:0-18228 GCA_004027715.1 Plecturocebus donacophilus
AATTTTTGTATTTTTTGTAAAGATAGGATCTCACCATGTTGCCCATGCTGGTCTCAAACTTGTGGGCTCAAGGGACCTGCTACCTTGACCTCCCAAAGTGCTGGGATTACAGGTGTAAGCTACCATGCCCAGCCTGGCCATATATTTTTTAATGAGTTAACTTTCTGTAACTGGGAGTTTCTTGTTAAAGGTAGGGCCTGTTGACACTATTGACAAGTAGGCTTTTCTCCAGACTGGGGCTTCTCAACCTTGGCACTACTGATGCTTCGGCGTCAGTCTCTGTTATGGGGCTGAGCTGTGCACAGGAGGAGGTTTATCTGCATCCCTGGCCTCAACCCACTGGACGCCAACAGCCCCGCTCCTCTTGTGGTGACTATCAAAAATGTCTCCAGACATTGCCAAATGTCTTCTTAGGGCTAAAATCGCCTCCTGGTTGAAAACCAACATCTCATCATCCTACTTGAGAATTGCTTAGAAATCCAGGCCAGGCGCAGTGGCTCACGCCTGTAATCCTAACGCTTTGGGAGGCTGAGGTGGGTGGGTCACAAGGTCAGGAGTCCAAGACCAGACTGGCCAACGCAGTGAAACCCCATCTCTACTAAAAATACAAAAATTAGCCAGGCATGGTGGCATGTACCTATAATCCCAACTACTAGGGAAGCTGAGGCAAGAGAATCACTTGAACCCAGGAGGCCGAGGTTGCAGTGAGCTGAAATCGCGCCACTGCACTCCAGCCTGGGTGACAGAGTGAGACTCCATCTCAAAAAAAAAAAAAGAAATCCAAATACTCAGGTCCCACTCCAGATGTCCTGAATCCCCTAAAAATTCTGGCAGGTGGAGCTCAGCAATCTTTTTTGGCAACGCTCCTGGTAATTCGGAAGCACACAAATGCTGGACAATGACCGCTCTACAGTAAGAAGGTGAAGCACTTGCCATTTTACTGATACACTAGAACATAAAAGAAGAGCAAGATTTTTTCACCTCCCAAGAACTGAGTGCATAGCCTGGACTCTCTGTTATCTGCTTTCTGTAGTCCTGCTTCTGCTCCCATCCTTTACATATTTCAGTCTTCAAGTCAGGAGCCTGCATTAACTCCTACCAGGCTGATCGCCCCCTTGATGGCTCACCCATACTCCAGTATTCTAGGGTCAGCGCCCCACTCCACTGGTCAACACTCTCCCCTTCGTGTGTTTCCAAGAAAACTGATTAAATCTCCCATCCCATTGCTTCCCTTTCCTTCTCTCTGTTTTGTCAGTTTCTACCTTTCTTAACCCTTTACTATAATTTGCTAAGTGGTAAGTAGGGGGAATAGCATCATGACCAAGAGTTTGGGTTCTGGCGTCAGACTGTCTGGGTTCCTATTCTGGGTCTGTCACTTCCTAGCTGTGTTTGTTTGGGCAAGTCACTTGACATTTCTCTGCCTCAGTTTCTTCATCTGTAAAACTGGGATAATGGTTCTTATCCCACAGGATAGTTGGGAAGATTAATGAGTTAGCACATGTAAGAAGAAAGATTTGCCATTAAATATGAAGAATTGGCCAGGCGCAGTGGCTCATGCCTGTAATCCCAGCACTTTGGGAGACCTAGGTGGGGAGATCACCTGGTGTCAGGAGTTCATGACCAGCCTGGCCAACATGGCAAAACCCTGTCTCTCTTAAAAATACAAAAATTAGCTGGGCGTGCTGGTGTGTGCCTGTAATCCCAGCTACTCAGGAAGCTGAGGCAGGAGAATTGCCTGAAGCCAGGAGATGGGAGTTGCAGTGAGCCAAGATGATGCCTCTGAACTCCAGCCTGGGCAACAGAGCAAGACTCTGTCTAAAAAATACATACATACATGCATACATACAAAGAAGTGAACACATGTATTTACCTCTAATCCGTCCCACAACTCAACTAAGATTTTAAGAGACAGAGAAACAAAGCAAACTGGAGTTGAGATCATTCTGGAGGCTGAAAAGCAGCAGGAAGGTCGAAGAAGCAGCCCACAAGGCACTGGAGAATCCCCTAAGGCTCAGGAATTGATGGCACGAGGGACCTCTTGAAAACACAGGCAAAGTAAAAGTTTACCTACTGAATGTGAAGCTTGATTCCTGCATTCCAAGCCCTCCCATCCCCAGATTTCTTCCCAGACTCAGCTCCCAGAAAGGTAGCAGCCAGGCTCATACTCTTCCAGCCAGGGAGTTGGAAAGAAAATTTTTCAAAAGTTAGAGACCTGAATTTCCAGATACATAAGTCCATCTCATGGTCTGCAAAATACATGAAAGTGATCCACATAGAGGCACCTCATGCTTCAGAACAGCAGGGCCAAAGAATAGGTCCTGCAAGTTTCCAGACAGGGAAAAAAAATAGGGCACACGCTCACACGGAGACAGGAACCTGCATGGCTTCAGATTTCTCGAAAGCAACACTGAGTGCACTGCCTTCGAATGCTGGAGGGAAAATGATTTCCAGCCTGGAACCATGCTACAGCTTGGATGTTTGTCCCTTCCAAACCTAATGTTGGCATTTGATCTCCAGTGTTGGAGGTGAGGCCTAATGGGAGGTGTTTGGGTCATGGAGGCGGATCCCTCATGAATAGATTGATCCCCTCCAGGAGGTGGGTGGGGGTGAGTGAGTTCTCGTCCTATCAGTTCCCATGAGAGCTAAAGGCTAAAAGGAGCCTGGCACCTCTCCCCTCTCTCTCTCTCTCTCTCTCTCTCTCTCTCACTCTCGCTCTCTCTCTCTCTCTCTCACTTCCTGTTTTGCCATGTGATCTGCACCTTCTTCCAGCTCCCTTTCACCTTCTTCCACGAAATGGAAGCAGCCTCTGCCTTTACCAGAGACCCAGTCTTGAACTTTTCCAGACATGAGAACCATGAGCCAAATAAACCTTTTTCTTTAATAAATTATCCAGCCTCAGATATTCCTTTATAACGACACGAAACAGATAAACCATATGTCGGCTCAATTACTGGGTGAGTGTACACTAAGAACATTTCCAGGTTTGTAGAATCTCAATCCAAACTAGATCCACCCTTCTACTGTCAGCATTTCCCTTTGTTTGCCTTTAAGTGGGGAGAAGGCAGTAAGGCAGTGCGTGCTCCCCTGGAACAGAGATTCCCACGCTGCATGTCCTGCTGAGTGCCTGTGCCCCGCAGTTCCCCTCTGTGGAATGACAGAGGCTGGGGACCAGGTCTTCTCATCTCTTGCTGATTCAGGTGTTGTACATTTCACCCTTCCCAGTAAAGGTGTTGTAGAGGAGGAAAACTTTTCTCTACTTCCAGATTCTCCAGCTGGGGCTCTGGATATTAAACTGGCAAAAGATAAACTAACCAGAAGAAAGTACACTGTATTAATACATGCAGCGTGTGTGTATCCATGCGGGAGAAATGCAGTGATGAATACCTGGAAGGGATGATTAGAACGTAAGGTTCTATAGCATCTCAACAAAGAACAGTAAATGTGTAGAGAAATGACAACACAAAGGGGCTTAGGCTTTTAGGAACAGCACACTGTGGGAAGCTAAATGTAGGGAGGAAGCTAATGGAAGATACAGGTTATTTTAGGATTGTTTGTCGTATAGATTCTTTTGTGCTACCTTGAAGCAAATAAGAGTCTAAGCCTACTTTAGGCAACTAGGCAGGGGAAGGCAGAGAGTGCTTTCTTCGGCATTCGCTGTTCCTCGGTTGTCTTCAGCTGAAAATAATCCTGATGCCAGAACCGAATATTTTGGGGTGACATTCTGAACACCTACAGCATGGGTCCCCAGTCCCCAGGGTCACGGCCTGTTAGGAACTGGGCTGCACAGCAGGAGGTGACAGGCGAGTGAGAGAGCATTACCACCCGAGCTCTCTCACTCTCACCCTCTCAGTTCAGCACAACATTAGATGCTCACAGGAGTGTGAACCCTATTGTGAACTGTGTATGCAGGGGATCTAGGTCGCAGGCTCCTTATGAGATTCTAACTAATGCCTGATGATCTGAGGTGGAACAATTTCATGCCAAAACCAACTCCCACTCCCTTGTCCATGGGAAAACTGTCTTCCATGAAAGTGGTCCCTGGTGCCAGCCAAGATGACAGGGGACCACTGCCCTACACTATAACGAAAGAATTTGTTCCAGCCGAGTGCAGTGGCTCATGCCTGTAATCCCAGCACTTCAGAAGGCAGAGGTGGGCAGATCACCTGAGGTCAGGAGTTCGAGACCAGCCTGGCCTACACAGTGAAACCCCCTCTCTACTAAAAATGCAAAAATTAGCCAAGCGTGGTGACAGGCGCCTGTAATCCCAGCTCCTTGGGAGGCTGAGGCAGGAGAATGGCTTGAACCCTGGAGGCAGAGGTTGCAGTGAGCCAGGATCTCACCATTGCACTCCAGCCTGGCGGACAAGAGCGAGATTTTGTCTCCAAAAAAAAAAAAAGAATTTGCTCCCAGCGCTATGTCCTTCAGGTGACATCCCAAGCTTAATAAAAATAGTACATAAGCTTGAATTAAACTTTCTACCTTGGTCAAGGAGTTGGGAGGTGAGGAAAAGAATGCATGATGATCTCTATGGTTAATTTCCCTTTTCTGTAAAATGTGAACAATACTATCTATTTTTCCAGGACTTTCTGAAAATCAGAGATAACAAATATTGAGGACTTAGTAGATTAGTTTGTTCATATTGGGGACAATCATAACTATTTGATTAATTACTTCAGTTTGTCCTTCTTAAAATACAGAAGCGGTGTTATCTGAGCGGTACCAAATACAGAATCTGGATTCCCGACTCTGATTAATGCTGACTGTGATTGGCATGGACTTCTTCAGCTGCTAACTCAGAGTGGACCTGAGATAAGCTAAAATGCCAGATCTTTTTTCTCTTTATTTCATAAAACTTAAGTGCCAAACTATTTATTTCTACTGAAATTCACTTTATTGATTTCAGTTCAGCACAATAGCCTATTGAAATCATTTGGATTCTTAAGACTTTCTTCTATAATATTAGCTCCTTCTTCCCATCTTTGTCTCATAAGCCCACATTTGACAGTCATTTCTTTTACATCTGAATCGAAATAATTCATGGGAATGTCAGTAGCAAAGGCAAGGCTATCTGCCTCTCCACTAGTGACACCACTGCCTGGTAGAAGGCAGTTGCCTTTTCAGAGTTACAATTTTGCATTTTACCTCCTCTCATTTTGAAATGTAGAAAAATTATGTGATTATTATTATTATTGAGACAGACTCTTGCTCTGTCGCCCAGGCTGGGTACAGTGGTGCAATCTCGGCTCACTGCAACCTCCACCTCCTGGGTTCAAGCAATCCTCTTGCCTCAGCCTCCCGAGTAGCTGGGATTACAGGCACCTGCCACCACGCCCAGCTAATTGTTGTATTTTTAGTAGAGACAGGGTTGCACCATGTTGGCCAGGCTGGTCTTGAACTCCTGACCTCAGGTGATCCGCCCACCTCAGCCTCCCAAAGTGCTGGGATTACAGGTGTGAGCCACCATACCTAGCCAAAAATTTCAAATTATATCGAAAAAGTAAGTTTAAAAAACTCTCATTTAATTGATAAATAACTAACATTTTCCAGTTTTGAAAAGGATGGATCACCCCTGAGCCTGAAACACATCACAATACACCCACACAGATTTGCCACAAAAAACTACTGTTTTGCAAAATGACACACAGCACACAGGAATGCTAACACTGTTTTAAAGGCTTTTCCCTAGCTGCTTCTCATTTGGGCTGTAAATGGGTTTTTTGATGGTGGTCATGGGGGTTTTGGTTTTTTTTTTTTTCACTGCTGCTGTATTGGTGCCCCAAGTGACTAGCCAGCATTTTGTTAACCAACAGCATTCCTGAGCCAGCTATAAAAATCATCAGGCCAGTAAAAATGGCTCTTATTTGAAAATTCATAAAAATAGAGTTAGAAGGAACATTAGATATAATCTAGTCCAAACCCCTTGTCATGAAAAAGAAATACACGATGCTTTAAAATTCACAGGGAAAGCTGTTCACATCCATCATCTAATTCTCAGCTCCACAGTCAGGCACCCGATCCCACATCAGTCCACCTTCTCCCCGGATTTCTAGCCATTTGTCCACAACTCTACACAGCTGAGAGCAGCAGTGGCCACAGACTCCACTCCCTGCCCAGAAGTGGATGCTGATTACTCAACCCCTTCTCCTCCAGGAAAACTCTGCTGGAAAAGATTCCTGGATCCTAAGAGAGATGCAACTTTCTTAACTCCTAAGAAAGACGACTGTGGAGACTGCCATGGCTGACGTGAGGTCACTACTGTATGAAATCTTTCCCACAGGAGAGACTACGTTTCCTTGTTCACAAGTTTGAGTCAGTTTTTCTGTTTCATGCAGCCAAAATAATCTTAGCCAATTTAGGAGGCCTTTTGAGTTCCATTAAACACATGGGGATCTGAGGCTCAAAGATAAGTTACTTCCCAAAATAGCAGAGGAGCAGAGCCAGCACTACAAGCCCCCTACAAATTGTAACTCATTCTAGTACACCCCAGAGCATGGGGGCTGGTGCTTTAACCACCCCTACAATGCCTCCTCCATGTGTTCAACTCACGTTTTATTTCTTGAAACCCAAAGGGCACCAGGTTCTCACCTGCCTCAAGGTGAGGCACTGTGGAAGACATTCCAAGAGACGTTCCTCCTGTTCACAACAGAATCATTCCTTCGCGGACGTGCCTGGCCTGCTACTTGGAGCAACCTCAAGGCTGCAACTCAACAGGCATCTGTTAAATGTAGAGGTAGATGATTAGCAAGTTAGTTGCCAGCCGCTACCTGGAGTTTGGACACAGGAAAGGTTCAAAGGCAGCTGAGATTACCTTTGGCACCAACTTCAGAGTCCTGGCTTGAAAGCTGGACGCTTTGCTTCCTCGTAGAGCTGAGGATATTCGAGTGTAAAGAGATCGCAGAGGTGATCTTGTCCGACAGCCTCGTTTCACAGGTGGCATGAGTGAACCCTGAGTGGCTAACGCCGGGCAGCAGGTTAGCTGTGGAGCTGGGGCTACAACTCAGTTCCCCAGCCCAGCTCCCACCAGGGCATTTCCTGGAGCAATCTGCAATGTCGATGGTAACCCCTTGAACTTTTTAATGACCTATAATTCTTAAACGCAAATGCACTTTGCTTGTACTGATACGGCTCAGATGAGTGGAGGAACACCAGGGTTCTTGGTCCTCGCACCAGTTTAGATAAAACGACACGGACACACGTGGAGTGGTTTTAAGGAATGGAGAGTTTAATAGGCAAGAAAGAAGGAAGAAGCTCCCCTGAACAGGGACAGAGGGAGGGGGTTCCAAAGCCAAGATAGGAACTCTGAGTGCTGCTAATACCAGCCAGTTATAGGAGAAGGCTGGAGGAGGTTCAGAGGATTGGTTTAACCAGGCATGTCATTCATATAGCTGTGAAAAAATCTGGCCCTCCCACCCTAGCCTTTTAATATGCAAATTCAGGGTGCCACGATGTTCTACACACGTGGGGATATGTGGGGGCGGCCATGCTGCCAGACACATTTTGAAGGCAGGGGAAGAGGACAACTGTGGGAATTGCCTTGTTTGGATGAACCCAGTTTCCAATAACAGGCATTTGCATATCAAATGTTGCTGGCCAGGCTCGAAAAGCTGGGGCTTTCCTGCTAGACAAGAAACGTTTCTGGAGCTGCTTTAAAAGCAACAGAAACTTTCCAAGAACCCCTTTTCCTCTCAATCTGCCTAAAATAATTTCTTAATAACTCCTATAACAATACCATGGAGTTCCTAGTTTGGGTCTGAACTGTACTCACCCAGGATTCATGCATGTCTTGAGGACCCGTAGGATGGGAGCTTGAGGGCCTTATGACATAAGGAACCCAGGTGGCTTCAGAGAGTGAGATAGCCTGAAAGGGAACAAGCCAGCTGCGCGTGCTTGACCCAACAACGTCGGGGCTCGCGTGTGTAGAGCGCTTGCATTTTTTATCTGTCATCTTTACAATCAAACTAGGAGACAGCAACTATGATTACGCTGTTTTATTCATAAGGCAACCATGACCTTCAGAAGTTGCAGAACTTCCCCCAAAGTCACACAGCTGGTAAGTTACAGGGCCAGGTCTCCACAGGCTCCAGCAGAGCCTAGTCTGTCAGTGACAACTGCCCAAGCCGTTACCCGCTATGCTAAATTGCCTCCAAAGAGGTAACAGCTGACATATGCCTGTTTCCAATTTGTGCAAAGAACAGTTTTAAGGACCCTCCACAAAGTAATTTGTTTAACCCTGGTAACCTCCTGTATCAATTTCGTACCACTGTCGTAATAAATTACTACAAACTGGGTGGCTTAAAACAACAGAAATGTGTTCTCTCAGAGTTCAGAAGTTCGAAATCAAGGTGTTGGCAGAGCCATGCTCCTTTCAAAGCTTCCTGGGGAAGATCCTCCTTGCCTTTTACAGGTTCTGGTAGCTCCTGGCCTTCCCAGGTGTGTGGCCACATCACTCCCAACTTGGCTTCCATCCTCACATCAGTCCTCACATGAACTCTCATTTGTGTGTGTCTGTGTCTCTCTCCTTCTTGTAAGAACATCAGGCATTGGATTCAGAGGCCACCTTAAATCCGGGAGGATTTTATTTCAAGATCCTCATCTAATTACATCTGCAAAGGGCTTGTTGTTGTTGTTGTTGTTGTTGTTGTTGTTGTTGTTGTTTGAGATAGAGTCTGTCACTATCACCCAGGCTGGAGTGCAATGGCCCCATCTCAGCTCACTGCAACCTCCATCTCTCAGGTTCAAGCAATTCTCCTGCCTCAGCCTCCCAAGTAGCTGGGATACCAGGTGCCCATGCCCAGCTAATTTTTTGTATTTTTAGTAAAGACAGGTTTCATCATGTTGGTCAGGCTGGTCACGAGCTCCTGACCTCAGGTGATCCACCCGCCTTGGCCTCCCAAAGTGCTGGGGTTACAGGCATGAGCCACAGCACCCGGCCCAAAGGGGTTTTTAAATATAAAGTCACATGCTGAGGTTCTGGGTGGACATGAATTTTAGGAATACAGTATTCAACCCACTGTACCTGTATTAGTCCATTTTCATGCTGCTGATAAAGGCATACCCAAGACTGGGCAATTTACAAAAGAAAGAGGCTTAACTGACTTACAGTTCCATGAGGCTGGGGAGCCTCACAATCATGGTGGAAGGTGAAAGGCAAGTCTCACATGGCACAGACAAGAGAAGAGGGCTTGTGCAGAGAAACCTCCCTTTTCAAAACCATCAGATCCCAACCCATGGGAATTCAAGATGAGATTTGGGTGGGGACACAGCCAAACCATATCATTCTGCCCCAGCCCCTCCCAAATCTCATGTCCTTACATTTCAAAACCAATCATCATACCTTCCCAACAGTCCCCCAAAGTCTCAACTCATTTCAGCATTATCTCATCTGAGACAAGGCAAGTCCCTTCTGCCTATGAGCCCATAAAATCAAAAGCAAGTTAGTTACTTCCTAGATATGATGGGGGTACAGGCATTGGGTAAACACAGCCACATCAACTGGAGAAATTGGCCAAAACAAAAGGGCTCAGTCCCCATGCAAATCTGAAATCCAGCAGGGCAGTTAAATCTTAAAGCTCCAAAATGATCTCCTCTGACTCCAAGACTCACATCCAGGTCATGCAAGAGATGGGTTCCCATAGTCTTGCGCAGCTCTGCCTCTGTGGCTTTGCAGGGTACAGCCTCCCTCTCAGCTACTTTCATAGCTAGCATTGAGGTCTTCAACTCTTCCAGGCTCACAGTGCAAGCTGTCAGTGGATTTACCATGCTGGGGGCTGGAGGATGGTGGCCCTCTTCTCACAGCTCCACTAAGATGGTGTTCCAGTTGGGACTCTGTGTGGGCTCCCACCCCACATTTCCCTTCCACACTGACCTAGCAGAGGTTCTCCATGAGGACCCCACCTCCACAGCAAACTTCTGCCCAGGCGTTTCCATACATCTTCTGAAATCTAGGCGGAAGTTCCCAAACCTCAATTCTTGACTTCTGTGCACCCACAGGATCAACACCACATGGAAGCTGCCAAGGCTTGAAGCTTACACCTGAAGCCACACCCCAGCTCTACATTGGCCCCTTTCAGCCACAGCTGGAGTGGCTGAGATAGAGGGCACCAAGTCCCTAGGCTGCACACAGCACAGGGATCCTGGGCTAGACCCACAAAACCATTTTTTCCTCCTAGGCCTCCAGGCCTGTGATGGGCTGGGCCACAAAAGTCTCTGACATGGCCTGGAGACATTTACCCCATTGTCTTGGTGATGAATATTCGGTGCCTCGTTACTTATGCAAATTTCTGCAACCAGCTTGAATTTCTCCTCAGAAAATGGAATTTTCTTTTCTATTGCATTGTCAGGCTGCAAATTTTCCCAACTTTTATGCTCTGCTTCCCTTATAAAACTGAATGCCTTCAACAGCACCCAAGACACCTCTTGAATGCTTTGCTGCTTAGAAATTTCTTCCACCAGATACCCAAAATCATCTCTCAAGTTCAAAATTCCACAAATCTCTAGGCCAGAGACAAAAGGCCACCAGTCTCTTTACTAAAACCAAACAAGAGTCACCTCTGCTCCAGTTACCAACAAGTTCCTCATCTCCATCTGAGACCACCTCAGTCTGGATTTCATTGTCCATATCATTATCAGCATTTTGGTCAAAGCCATTCAACAAGTTTCTAGGGAGTTCCAAACTTTCCCACATTTTCCAGTCTTCTTCTGGGTCCTCCAAACTGTTCCAACCTCTGCCTGTTACCCAGTTCCAAAGTCGCTTCCACATTTGTGGGTGTTTTTTCAGAAGCACCCCACTCTCCTGGTACCAATGTACTGTATTAATCTGTCTTCATGCTGCAGATAAAGACATACCCATACTGGGCAATTTACAGAAGAAAGAAGTTTAATGGACTCACAATTCCAAGTGGCTGGGGAAGCCTCACAATCATGGCAGGAGATGAAAGGCATGTCTCACATGGAGGCAGATAAGAGAAGAGCACTTGTGCAGAGTAACTCCTCTTTTTAAAATCATCAGCTCTTGTGTGACTTAGTCACTTTCACAAGACAACATGGGAAAGACCTGCCCCCATTATTTAATTACCTCCCACCAGGGCCCTCCCACAACACACAGGAATTCCAGAGGAGATTTGGGAGGGGACACAGCCAACCCAGATCAGTACCTCACAATAAATAAAGCACTAATTTTTTTAATCCCCATTTTACAGATGAAGGAACTAAGGCACAGAATAAGTTGCCTACTCTTACACAGATGACAACCAGCAGAGTTCTGAGTCCAAATAGTCTCCAAGGACCCCATTTGTTACTGCTGTGCAATACCACCTCTAAATGCTTTTGGTTATAGCAATTGTCTATAATTTATGCCTCCTGGGGAGAAGAATTTATAATGTCAAAAAGACATGAGCAAGACAGTGGAAGTATAAAGTACCTCCACTTAGGTCCAATAAGACAGAATGTGACACAGAAATGTTGGTCAGAGTTCCACACATCTACCTTGGAGGCTGTGATCCATCAAAGGCTTCATCTATTTCAGATGCTAGGACCTACAGAGTAGCTTCAGCAGAGCAATGCACCTGCCTACATGAGCCAGCGGACAGCACCCAGGCCCAGCATCTCCAGGGACCAAGGCCTCATAGTTGACGTCACTGTAGAAGATGGAGTTAGAATCAGAGACAATAGCCAGAGACAGAGAAAACAGCAGGCGCTATATGGAGGCAGAATCCTAAGAGCAAACCTATACTGGCATTTAAGGTATGTCAGGCTATGAGCTAAAATAAACACTTTGCTTCTATTGTCTCACTTTATCCTCACAAGAATTCCATGACAAATGAGGAAACTGAGGCACGGAGATTTTAATAACCTGCCCAAGGCCACGTCCAGGTGGTCTACCTCTGGAGCTCACTGCATCACATGAAGACCTGTGACCACCAGCACAGGGGAGACCACCCCATGTGTTGGGGGGTGAGCAGAATCTAAGGAGAAGCTGAAGGTCTCACAATAGCTGATAGAGACAAGCAGAGAAACACCCTTATTTTTTTAACTACTAATGAAACCCCATCTGGCCCCTAGACTTGCATGACCTGAGAGAGAAATACTGTCCATCCTTTGGCCAGAAAGAATGGAAAACTAACAGTTATATAATTGGATAGTTCTATGAATGAAACCAACTAGACACTAGTGATCTCTCTGTTCCATTTAATCTCACAATTACATAAATATTTTCAGAAAAGCATGGGCAATTTCATCAGTAGAGGCTCAGTAACACCTGGAAATTTGTTCTTAAATTGTTGTTAATTCTCCTACAACCTAGTTTCCTGTGCATGTAGAATTCCTATTCAAAACTTTGATTTTTTTATATCAAAGGTTTGTTTCTTTGTACAACTCTGATTGGCAATATTCTGTTTCTAAACAAAGAGAAACATTCTGAAATTCCACTACCAAACATTGAATTACAAGGAAAAAGTAATTTCAGCATGAAGCCACTAGATGGCACATTCTCACAGTTTGAGGCACAGACAAAATATTGAACAAATAAATTACCATCGACAAGAACATTTTAAAAAATAGGTTCAAAATCAAATACTAGCATCATATGTAATCAAGAAATTTTTTATGATCGTAACTGATTCCATAGGAAATAAAATTATAGAATAAAAATGTAATCCCCAGCCGGGTGAAGTCGCTCCCGCCTGTAATCCCAGCACTTTGGGAGGCCAAGGCAGGTGGATCATGAGGTCAAAGGATCAAGACCATCCTGGCCAACATGTTGAAACCTCATCCCTTCTAAAAATGCAAAAATTAGCCAGGCGTGGTGGCGGGCACCTGTAGTCCCAACTACTCAGGAGGCTGAGGCAGGAGAATCACTTGAACCTGGGAGGCAGAGGTTGCAGTGAGCTGAGATCATGCCACTGCACTCCAGCCCTAGCAACAAAGTGAGACTCCATCTCGAAAAAAAAAAAGTGACCCCCACCTACTCCCAAGCCTTACCCCCCAACAATCAACAAAAATTAGTAAGACCAGGAGATTTATACAGAAAAGGAAATAGATTATCTATGTGCTTCCAGCTGAGCCTTAAGTATCAATCTCTTTGGATAGGAGAGAGTGAGCTTTCTGATATTTCTGCAGCTGCAACTGACAGGCTCTGTCATGGAAATTGACCACCTGGGAACCCACGGCACCCGGCTCATCCTCCAGTCAGGTTTCTGCCATGCAGGCATTGATTTATGGTGGTAGAAGGAGCATGTGCCTGGAAAACTGGGTTTTGGACAAGTCTCCTGGGTTTGGCCAGGTCACTTCACCTTTCTGAGCCCCAGGGTCCTTGCCTATATTTATAGTCTATTTGATGAAATGGATATATGGTAACTACGTGAAGTGATGAATATGCTAATTTGATTGTAATCATTTCACAATATATACATCTATCAAAGCATCACATTGTACACTTTAAAATATATAAAATTGTAGTTGTCAATTACACTTCAGCGAAGCTGACATGTATATAAGTATAAAATATATAGAATATGCATATATCATTTATTTGGCAGAGTTGCAGTAATGGGTTAGGAATAATGACTTTAAAGCACCTCCCATATTCAACAGTTGTCAGATCCTTCTTTACAGCTGTTACAGCTGTGTCACTTTGGGAGGGTCACTTCACCTCTCAGAGCCTCCTACTCTTCATGTGAAATAGAGATAGTTCTCACCACTCTCGGTCTTAAAGCCATGACTCCTACATTTCATCTTTCTTCCTTCTCTGATTTGGTTTTCTCAATAGCTCTTAACACCACCAGACATAATTTTGATTCACTTGTTTATTGACTGTTTCAGCATATGAAAATGCAAGCTCCGTGAGGGAGGGCTTACTCTCCATCTGGTTCCCGGCTGTGGTCCAGACTCCTGGACCGGGCAGGCATACCGCAGGCATGCATAAATACCTGTGCCAGGAGTGAATGAATAAGCAGCATCTACCTCAGACAGTTGCTGCAGACTTAGATGAGGATACTTCTGCAGATTTTAGCACATCTGGCCCACAGTAGACGTTCAATGAGCAGTAGTAGTTAGTACGATTACTTGGTTTTTTTTTTTGGTTTTTTTGGTGGGGGGCAGAGTCTCACTCTGCTGCTCAGGCTGGAGTGCAGTGGCCCAGTCTCAGGTCACTGCAACCTCTGCCTCCCAGGTTCAAGCAATTCTCCTGTCTCAGCCTCCCGAACAGCTGGGATTACAGGCACCCGTCACCACGTTCAGCTAATTTTTGTATTTTTAGTAGAAACGGGGTTTCAGCATGTCGGCCAGGCTGGTCTTTAACTCCTGACCTCAGGCGATCCATCCGCCTCAGCCTCCCAAAGTGCTGGGATTACAGGCGTGAGCCACTGCACCCAGCCATGATTACTTGCATGTCTTTGTGCATACAAGTGCATAATCTCTCAAAACCCCAGTCACTGTATTTCCAAGTGAGAACACAGGTTTGCTATACAGATCAATTGAGAAGCCATATGCAGCTCTAAGCTCAACACCTGGCACACTCCCATCTATCAAGGCCCTGGTAACAGAATCAAGTGGAAGTTGGCAGCACTCATCGCTCCTACGTGAAGAGCTCACAGAATTCACTGTCTTTGTTTCCTAAGTCTGTAGAAACAAACTACCACAAACGTGGCAACTTGCATCCACAGAAATTTATTCTCTCACAATTCCGGAGATCAGAAGTCTGAAATCAGGGTGTTGGCCACAGTCCCCTCAACACTATTAGGAGAGGCTGCTTCCTTGCCTCTCCCAGCTTTGGTGGCTCCAGGCCTTCCTGGACCAGGCAGCATCACTCTCATCTCTGCCTCCACCTTCACATGGCCTTGTGCGTCTCTTCTCATTGTGTCTCCTATGATACTTGTCATTGGATTGAAGCCCCACCCTGATAATCCAGGATGATCTCATCTTGAGAACCTTAATGTAATCACATATGCAAAACTGTATCCAAATAAGGTCCCATTCTCTGTCTCAGAGACAGAGACACAGACAGTGGCTCTGGGACTCTGACTTCTGCCTTCACCGAGGTCTCCGACCTACAAATGGGCTGCCTTCCAAAGGACTGTTTGTCATTCAAATTGTGTTTTCCCAAAGAAACAATGTCATAAAAGGAGGCTAAGTTCTCAGGCACATCAATCTATAAACGTTTATATGACCGTCATATGGATAAAATTCCATACAAGTGAATTTCCAAATCATAGTGAATATTATCACGATTCTAATAATTAATATTAAAAATGATAACGTTAAATAGATCATGTTGCGTCTTCAATACTAGTCCACACTTACTTAGGGGGGATAAGGAGGGAGATGAAATTGTGATGGAGATGCAAAGGAGCTTCAAAGGATGAGGTCATGATCTTTGCTTCATTTAATTTCCTACTTTAGGAGTTTCTTTTTTTTAGTGAGGCTCTATGACTAGTGGCACTCTTACACCTGCAAGCTGGTTATGAATCAAGTTGGCAGAAGGAAGAAACAAGGAGAGATTTTCTTCTGAAACAACCCATTAAATTGCCCTTTTCCAAACATTCACCTGTAAAGATTCTTAAATTTTCTGCAGAGACAATAATATCAATTGCTTATAATGACAGTTCTGTTACTTCCTTTCTGGCTCTTACATGTTTCATTTCATCTTTCTGTTTTACTGGGCTTGGTAGGCCCCTCAGTACACTGTGGAACCACAGTGATGATAGTAAATACCCCTTTTTTCTTCCTTTTTAAGAGAGAGTTTCGCTCTGTCGCCCAGGCTGGAATGTAGTGGTGCAATCTCGGCTCATTGCAACCTCTGCCTCCCGGGTTCACGCAATTCTCCTGCCTCAGGCTCCCAAGTAACTGCAATTACAGGCATGTGCCACCATGCCTGGCTAATTTTGTATTTTTAGTAGAGACTGGGGTTTCACCATGTTGGTCAGGCTGGTCTCGAACTCCTGATCTCAAGTGATCCCCCCCATCCCTGCCTCAGCCTCCCAAAGTGCTGGGATTGCAGGCGTGAGCCACCGTGCCTGGCCATGAATATCCTATCTTGATCCTAATTTTAAAGGAGATACTTTTAATATTATGTCAGTAACTATGAAGTTTGCTGTCTTTTTTGTTTGTTTGATGCACTTCAGAATAATAAAGAATTTCTCTTAAAATCCAGGAAGGCTAAGAGTTGTACTCTAGGTTTTTTTTTTTTAATCATGAGTAGATATTGAACTTTTTAAACTTTTGGAATAAATCTAGGCTTACATACAGCTGTAAGACGTGATGAGATTCCATATATCCTTCAGTGGGTACCATCTTGCATCACCACAGTACAAAAGCACAGCCAGGAAACTGATATGAATACAATCTATGGATCTCATTCAAACTTCACCACTTTTACTAACACTCTTCTGTGTGTGTATATTTAATTCTCTGCAATTTTGTCACATGTGTAGATTCACAGAAACACTACCACAGTCAAGATACAGCACATTTCAGTCACAAGGATCCCAGGTACTTCTATAGCCATAGCCACCTTCCTCAGCCCCTGCCCCAAGCTCTGGCAATCAATAATTTATCTGGATCTCTATAATGTTGTCATTTCAAGAATGTTATATAAATGGAATCATAGAGTATGTACCTTTGGGGATGAGCTTTTTTTTTTTTATTCAGAATAATTCCCTTGTGATCCATTCAGGTTGCTGCATGTGTGCATAATCTCTCAATAGAGTGTTTCTTTTTATTGCTGAGTAGTACTCCATTCTATGGATATATGAATCCCACAATGTGTTGACTGTACATGCATTAGGAGACATTTACATTGTTTTTAGTTTGGGACTGTTATGATTAAAGCCTGCTTTGAACGTCCACATAAAGTTTTTGTGGGAACATGACTTTTCATTTTTCTGAGAAAAAAGCCCAATAATGCAATTGTCCATGGCTATATGGTGAACACATGTTTAGTATTGTAAGAAACCGACAAACTGTTTTCTAGAGTGGCTGCACCACCTTACATTCTTACTAGCAATATATGAATGATCCACTTTCTCCACATTCTCACCATCATTTGGCATTATTGCTATTTTTTAAGCCATTACGATAGGTGTATAGTAAAATTTCACTATGGCTTAGTTTGCATTTCCCTAATGACTAATGGTGTTGAACACTATTTCATGCACTTATCTGCCATCTGTATATCTTCTTCAGTGAAATGTCTGTTCATGACTTTTGCCCATTTTCTTACTGGATCGCTTGGGTTTAAAAAAAAAATGTTGAGTTTTGATAATTCTTTATGTACTATAGATACAAGTCCTTTGTCAGATATGTCATCTGTAAATATCTTCTCTAAGGATGTAGCTTGACTTTTCATCTTCTTCATGAGGTCTTTTGCACTGCAATAGTTTTGAACTTTGATGAGGTCTAGTTTTTCAATTTAACCTTTTGTGGATTGTGCTTTTGATGTCAAGTCTAAGAATTATTTGCCTAGATCTAATTCCCAAGGATTTTCTGCTGTAATATTTTTCCAAAATTTTTATAGTTTTACATTTTACAATAAGTTTTTTACCCATTTTGAGTTAATGTTTGCATAAGCTGTGAGACTTATGCAGGGTATGAGACTTTTTTTTTTTTTTTTTTGGCTATGAATGTCAAATTGCTCCAGCACCATTTGCTGAAAGACTATCCTTCCTCCATTGAATTCCTTTTGGATTTTTGTCAAAAATCAATTGGCCATATTTGTGTGGGTCTTTTTTTGGGGGGGGTTATCTGTTCTGGTGCATTGATATAGATCTATCCCTCTGCCAATACCACATTGTCTTGATTACTATAGTAATGGAGTAAGCCACAACATTGGGTAGAGTGATTCTTTCCACTTTATTCTTCTTTCACAAGATTGCTCAGGGCCTGTGTCTTTCCATAATAGAATAAGCTTATCTACAAAGATTCTATCTGGGATTCTGATAGAAACTGCATTAAACTCACAGACAAGTTGGGGAGAATTGACATCTTTACTATATTGAGTCTTCTAATCCAAATAGATGTTAAATTTTCTCAAATGCTTTTTTTTTTTTTTTTGAGACAGTCTTGCTCTGTCACCAGGTACCAGGCTGGAGTGCAGTGGCACAATCTTGGCTCACTGCAATCTCCACCTCCTGGGTTCAAGCAATTCTCCTGCCGCAGCCTCCCAAGTAGCTGGGATACCAGGTGCACACCACCATGCCCAGCTAATTTTTGTATTTTTTAGTAAAGACAGGGTTT
>PVKP010042212.1:0-18227 GCA_004027715.1 Plecturocebus donacophilus
TCGGAGCCTCTCGGAACTCGTGTGGCCACCACCAAAAACAGGATGAGGAATCTGAGTTGTAACTTCAGGATGTCACCTGGCTTCCCACCCACAGCGCACCACTGGCCAGCCTGCTCTTTTCATGACTGCGTTCTGTTTTAATTGACTGGACCCCGTCCCACCTCCCCAGTGAGCCTCCTTCAACTCCTGGGACCCCTGTTGTCTGGGCTAACATTTGCCGATGCCCTGGCTGGCACCCTCTGATGTCCCCCTTTTCTCCCAGGCAGGTCATCTTTTCTGGGAGATGCTTTCCCTGCCATCCCCAAATAGCTCGGATCACACTCCAAGTATGGGCAGTGATGGCGCTCTGGGGGCCACAGTGCGCTCTCTAGGTCCTCCCTCACCTGAGGCCCGGAGTGGACACAGCTGTGAATTTCCCCTAGCTAGGCCCCTTCAGAGTCCTTCATGCCAGAGCGTGAGCTCCTCTGGGGAAAGTCTTCAGTTTGTTGACTGGCCTTCAGAGCCATGCCTGGTGACAACAGGATCGCTGAGAATGAGCAGTGCTTGGTGGCCCCTCAGCAGACAACCCCTGCCCATGAGCCAATCTACTTGAAGTTACTTGGACAAAGACCCCAAAGTGGGGCAGCAACTCCACAGTGGCCATGGGAATCCTCAGAACACCCCTGTAAGATACAGACATGAGAGACAAATACCTTCTTGCCCCTGCAAGCCCATTGTATTTCCTTCTTGCACTGCTCTGGAAGAGAGGCAGTAGCGGATAGATGAGCTCCTGGATGGCATTTTCCAGGGCAGAAGAAAGTATGAGAGCCTCAGGAAACCCCATCAAGGACCGAGTGTGTGTCTGGTTCCTTGGGTGGGACGATTCCTGACCGCACTGTCCAGGTCTTGCTCTCATTAAATGCTCTGTCTCCCATGGAAAGTTCCACTGTGCTGCTGACTCATCTCTGGTTTTCTGCAGTGTGGGGAGCCCAGGGAGGTGGATGGATGAACAGTTACTCCCTGCCCACCTCCTGGGTGCCAGGCCTTCCTGTCCCTGGTGAATCCACTAGTTATCTCGTTCGATCTTTGCAGCAACCCTGTGAGATAGAAAGGTGTTATTATCCTTTGTCTTTCAAAAAAAAGTGAGGTTCAGAGAGGCCAAGTGAAGTGTCCAAAGTCACACGTCACGTTACTGGCAGTTACGTTTCCAGCCCAGAGCTTCCAACTCCATACCCACTGCTCCTTCTGCTAGCCATGAATAAGGGCCTCGGCCTTATGGGGCCTGTAGGGAAACTTGAGTGGCCAAGAGCAAGTCCGTGCCAAGGGAAGAGCTCCAAACGTGAGTCCTCGTCTGTTGCCTCCTATGAGATAGGCACAGGACAGTGATCAACGAGACAGGGTGGTCCTTGCCCTAAGAAATCGTACCCAGCCAAGGTATGACTGCTGGCTTCCTTCCTCCCCAGCTGTCCAGCACTGCTCTCTGTACCACTGCTGTTGACTGGCCTCACCAGACTGAGAGCTCTGACTGCCCACCGAGCCTAGTGTCAGCATTATGGCTGACCCAGAGCAGGCTATACAGTTAGTGTGATGGATAAATAAATGATTGGTCAGTGTGGTCAATTAAGTGCAAGCTGGTGGTCATAGGCAAGGCCAATGAAGGTCATCCAAGGTGGGCATTGGAGGATGAGTAGAATGGGCAGGAGTAGTGGCGGAGGAACTGGTGGGTGGATGGAGGACTCACCCAGACACCATCTGGTTGAGGGCTGACAAAAAGCTGGGTGGAGGGCTTCCAGAGTGCAAAACTCCACCTGAAGAGGCTGAGCAGAGGCGAATCCTAAACAACTTCTGTGGAGTTGGCTGGAGTTGCACTAACATGTATGGCCTCCCCAACCAAACACTTCGCTTCTTAGGACAAGGATCACTCTGTCTCATTGATCACTTTCCTGAGCCTATCTCAGAAGAGGCAACAGAAAGGGACCCATATTCAGAGACCTTCCCTTGGCGTGACTTGACCTTGGCCACTCACTTTACCTACAAGCCCTATGAGGCCAAGGCCCTTCGTGGCTAGCGGAAGGAGCAGTGGGGAGTTGGAAGATCTGGATTGGAACCATAATTTCCACTAACTCAATGTGTGGTTTTTGAACACTTAACTTGGCCATACATGCTCTCTTATTTGCTTTTGATGGCAAATAAGAGAAGGCCCAGCAAACAGTGGCTTAAACTGTAAGGTCATTTAATGTTAATTTTCAGGAAGCCTGCAGTAGATGGTTGCCGGCATTGGCCCAACAGCTCATTTCAGCCTCCAAGGATTTGGGTTCCATAGTGTACTCTGTCATCTTAAGGCCATCACACTTTTACCTCCATGCTTGACTCGCAGGCTACATGCAAAGCTGCTTTCCTTCAAGGCAGAAAGGTGGATGGGGTGAGGGCATGATGGTGTCAGCTGCATCTTTCTCTTTTACTAGGAAAGTAAAAGCTTCCTTAGAAGCCCCATGCAGACTTCTCTTTATGTCTTATGGGCCAGAAGTGGATCACATGCCTACCCTTAGACCCATCACTGACAAAGGGGGATTGGAATACCATTGGAATACTGTGGCCAATGAAGACTCATCTCTTGAGGTTGGAAATCGGTCTATGTTTCCCCATATTAAGATATTTCCACCTGCTACAAAATCTAGGCTCTGGCAGAAAAAAGGTGGGAGGAGCTGTTGGGTAGGTGATAAGTGTGTGGTATGATCACTCCATGAGACTTGAGTGGCTCTCTTTCTGTAGAATTCAGTAGAAGCATGTTGCTAGGGAAGAAGTGAGTACATGGTTGTCTGATCAAGAGCTTAAACAATGCCTCCAATTCCCAGCAGGTAGTCCTTCTGCAGGGGATTGGGAGGCTAGAGTCTGAGGATGGAGCTCAGTCCTGACATCTGACACCAAATAAGCCATTCTACACTTTGGATCTCAGTTTCCTTCATGAAGGGACTGGACCAGAGGGTCTCTAAGGGCTTTCCCCAGGGTCATGGATCCTCTTACCCCAGTTGACCCTCCTTTTGCCTGGGCCAGATGCAGCCCCCATTCTGTGCAGTCTTAGCTTGGAGCCTGTTCCAAGGTCCCACTGCCTGCTTCCCTATGGGGCTTCGCTGAAGGCCATCTCAGGCCTTTCCCCCATCTATATCTTGCCTCTGACATTTTGTAACGAGGTTCCATCCTAGGCCTTTGAGTTCTGTCTCTTCTATTTTGGGGGGGATGGCGTCCTGCTCTGTCACCCAGGCTGGAGTGCTGTGGCATGATTTTGGCTCACTGCAACCTCCGCCTTCCGAGTTCATGTGATTCTCCTGCCTCAGCCTTCCAAGTTGCTGGGATTACAGGTGCCCACCACCACACCCAGCTAATGTTTGTATTTTTAGTAGAGACAGAGTTTCATCATGTTGGCTAGGCTGGTCTGGAACTCCTGACCTCAGGTGATCCACCTGCCTCAGCTCCCAAAGTGCTGGGATTATAGGCATGAGCCACTGAGACTGGCCAAGTTCTCTTTTCTTAGTGCTTGGATCAGACATTTGGGTTTGAGGTTAGCTGAACACACAATTCTGACCAGGATTGCGCTCTTAATTTTTTTTTTTTTTTTGGCAGTAGCTTATGACTCCACAAGGATTCTTTGCATTTCAAAATCAAGTCCCTGGGCTCCTTATCCTCTGATCTCCGAATTAGATACTCCTAAGGGCAGGACACAGGTCTTCTCCTCCGTTCATCCTAAGCTGAGAGCTTCCTATGAGGAGGACCTGGGTCTCCCACTCTGGCATCTACCTGGGACAGGTGATGTCTTCTCTCCTCCCCACCATCTCTCACACATAAACAAAACAACCCTTTGCTCTAGGTTCCAAGCAGGATATCAACTCACTAGGGCAAAGTCCTATCCTTGAAATGAATAAATAAGGATATTCTTGGAAGACCTTTAATGGCATGTGCTTGTCCGTGGAAATAAAGTCCAAATGCTGTATTGTCAGGTTAAAAACTATAGCTGGCTGTTCTATTCTTAGCTCAGAATCCCTTCTTCCAGGTACTTTCTCCCCCTAGTCACACAGCCTCTGAAAAGCCTTTGCGTCCCAAACTACCAGAGACTTAAAAAAAAAAAAAAATCTATTCACACTTAAAAAAAAAAAGTTTTATCAAGATAAATCCTCCATACCACGGGATGGCCTTTTACATTTTTCAACTGCAAGTTTGCCATTTCAAGCTAAAGTCTCTGCAATCAAGATTCAGTTAATTTCACTTGGCTTCCTGAGCCAGAATTCAGGTGTCCTCACGTCCTCGCCCCAGGAGCGTCTTCCAGCTGCCTCCCCGATCTGCTTATATAAACCCCTCCTTCCAACTGCACAGCTACAAGCCACCCATGGCCGGCAGTGCTGTCCCTGCTTTCTGCTATCAAGGGCAGAGAAATATGCAAGTTCAATCTCAGAACACCCTGTTGTCCAGTCAAGAATTTTTTAAACTACTTTTTATAGTAAAAATTTAATATGAACACAGTACAAGAAATTCCAGTGGCACAAAACGTATTGAGACGTTTTCCTCTCACTTCAGACTTTGTGTCCCCAAACTATGCCAGCCGAAAGGGAACCACTGTCAACGGTTCCTTACATATCCTTCTAGAAATATATATAATCTGGAAAGATTATGTAATAGATGTCTGTTAATTTTATTACATATGGGAGCATACGATACACATTTTCTGTTCTTTTTTCACCTCCCCCTCCACCAACTAAGAATTTATTTGGAGATCATTCTATTTTGGGGCATTTTAAGGTTGGCTAATTTTTTTTCATTCAATAGTTAATATTAGTCTTAAACTGAGGTGAGATTAGGCCGAGTGCCTGTAATCATAGCACTTTGGGAGGCCGAGATGGACAGAACACCTGAGGTCAGGGGTTTGAGACCAGCCTGGCTAACATGGTGAAACCCCATCTCAACTAAAACTATAAAAATTAGTTGAGTGTCATGGTGGGCGCCTGTAATCCCAGCTACAGGGGAGGCGGAGGCCAGAGAATCACTTGAACCTGGGAGGTAGAGTTTGCAATGAACTGAGATTGTGCTCTTGCACTCCAGCCTGGGTGACAAGAGTGAAATTCTGTCTAAAAAAAAAAAAGGCCGGGATAGCTCATGCCTGTAATGCCAGCACTTTGGGAGGCCAAGGTGGGCGGATCATGAGGTCAGCAGATTGAGACCATTCTGGCCAACATGGTGAAACATCATCTCTACTAAAATACAAAAAATTAGCTGGGCGTGGTGGTGCGCACCTGTAGGCCCAGCTACTTGGGAGGCTGCTGCAAGGGAATCACATGAACCCAGGAGATGGAAGTTGCAGTGAGCCGAGATTGCGCCACTGCACTCCAGCCTGGCCACAGAGCGAGACTCCATCTCTAAATAGATAGATAGATAAATAAATAGAGGTGAGATTAAGTTTAGAAACTGTACGGATCTTAAGTGTACAATCCAATGATTTTGACAAATGCTTACATCTTGTAAACAGCATCCAAATTCCATAATCCTTCCGCCCAAAGTTCTCTCTACCCTTCAAGTAACACTTCCTGCAGGCAACCACGTTCTGATCTCTGTCACTATAGATTGGTCGGGTCCATTGAACTTCATATAAATGGAATCATACAATACATACTCTTGGGTCTGATTTATTTTGTTTAAATACTTCTGAAATTCATTCCTGTTGTTGTATATCTGTTCATTTTATTGTTGTTGCTAAATAGTGTTCCATCGTACGGATATGCCATAATTTGCATAGTCTCCTGTTGGACATTTGGGCTGTTCCAATTTGGGGTTATTATAGATAAAGCCATTTATAAACATCTCTGTACAAGTTTTTTTTTGTAAGCATATGTTTTCATGTCTCCTGACGCATACCTAAGAGTGAGCCTCAGTTTTTTAAAAGCTGCAGTAGGGCACAGTGGCTCACTCGTGTAATCCCAACACTTTGGGAGGCTGAGGCAGATGGATTGCCTGAGATTACAAGTTTGAGACTAACCTGACCAACATGGAGAAATTTCATCTCTACTAAAAATGCAAAAGTAGCCAGGCGTGCTGGTGTGTGCCTGTAATCCCGGCTGCTCAGGAGGCTGAGGCAGGAGAATTGCTTGAACCTGGGAGGTGGAGTCTGCAGTGAGCCGAGATCACGCCATCGCACTCCAGCGTGAGCAAGAGTGAGACTCTGCCTCAAAAAGAAAAAATAATAATAAAATATATTTTAAGAAAAAAATTTTTTTTTAATAAAAAGCTGCATGGTTTTCCATTGTAAACTGTGTCACAGAATAATCCAGTCCCCTACTGGCCGGCATTGGGTTATTTCCAGTGGATTGCTAATGCTGTAATAAACAGGTCTGTACATACCTCTTTGTATGCCTGTAAGAATAGTTTCCTAGAATGACACGGTCAGACAAGGGGTGCGTATGAAAATCTGGGACAGATACTGCCAAATTGTCCTCCAGGAGGCTGTTCCAATACATTTTCTCAAGAACTGTGTGTGAGACTTGCTCTCAACAAACCCCCGAAACCTTTGCGAATCTGACAGCTGAAAATGCCGTCTCACGACTTTTATTTGCAGTTCTTTAAATTTCAAATAACATTGAATATTTTTTCTCATGTTTATAATTGATTTGTATCTTTTTCCATGACTTCTCTGTCTTTTGCCTATTTTTTCCAAGGTTTTTTTTTTTTTCCTTCGAGACAGAGTCTTGCTCTGTCACCAGGGCTGGAGTGCAGTGGCATGATCTCAGCTCACTGCAACCTCCACCTCCCGGGTTCAAGTGATTCTCCTGCCTCAGCCTCCTGACTAGCTGGGATTACAGGTGCCTGCCAGCACTCCCAGCTAATTTTTGTATTTTTAGTAGAGAAGGGGTTTCCCCACATTGGCCAGGCTGGTCTTGAACTCTTGACTTCAAGCGATCCACCCACCTTGGCCTCCCAAAGTGCCAGGTTTACAAGCGTGAGCCATCGCACCCAGCCCCAAGAGTTCATTTTTGTGTTTGTTTGTTTTAAGTCCTTTTCTTATTAATTTGTAAGAATTCTTTATGTATTTAAGCAGTTAGTCATTTGGCTGTCATAAGGATTTTTATAATATATGTGAAGATCTGCTGAGGCTACTTTATTTATTCTTCTTTTTCATTATTTTTGCCTAGCTATTTTCACATATTTTTCCATAAGAATTTCTAAGTCAGCTTTTTCAGTTAAAGAAAAAAGGGTTGGCATTTATCTCCCTGGCTATCTCTCCTATTCCTCTTCCCTTCACTCACTCAGGATTTCCTGACTTCAGCAATATTGACATTTTGGACCGAATACTTCTTTGTTGTAAGAGGCTGTTCTGTGCACTGTGGGCTACCGAGCAGAATCCTAGCTTCTATTAATATTTACTAGATGCCAATAGCAACCCCCCTCCCGCCCTCCAGCTGTGGCAACGAAAAATGTCTGTAGACATTGCCAAACGTCCCCTGGAGGGCAAAATTGCCCATAGTTGAGAGCCACCGACTCACTCTGACCTAGGACCCCGGCCCCTGCTGTCTAGAGCGTGCAGGGTCTCCTGCTCCCTAGCTGCTCAGCGGTCCTTCTCAGCCTAGTTCAGAGGACAACTCCCTCACCTGCTCCACACTCTCTCTCTACAGTGACCCTGACTGTTCTCGATTGCACTTTTCATCTTCTGACATACTATGCAATTTACTTTCTATTTTGTCTGTCTCTCCCACATCTGTAAGAATGTAAGCCTCCTGGGGACAGGGATTTTTGCCTGTTTTGTTCACTCCTGTTGTCAACCCCACAGAGGGTCATGCTCCGGGAAGGAGCTCCTTGGAACAGCTCTGGGCTCTTTCCCATAAGAAGAGGGCTGACGCTCATCTTTGAGCTCTCCTGTGGGTCTAGCGACATACAGGCTGAGGTCACCTTACCTTACCTGGCCAGCTCCCCAGCCTAACGGGAGGGCCATGCCAGATGACTCCTCACCCCTCGATGTTTTCCCTACACAGACCAGCGGAGGAGGGTGTTGGAGGAGAGACCATTCCTGGGTAGGCTCTGAGTGGACAGATGGGAAAAGGCTCTCCTTCCCTTCCTCTGTTTCCTGACTTCCACATGGCCCACCCCAGTCCACAGTGCAGGAGCCTCTGGGAGACCAGGAGACACAGCTGAGCTCCAGGCTCTCCTTGCTGGGTGTAGCTCTTTGCCTGTGAAATGGGGACAATGACCCTTCTGAGCTTCTGGGGGCTCATGTCAGCCATTGCGGCTCCTCCCCAGGGTCTCCTTTTCTGCAGAGCTTCTCAGGGTGCCCACCCAGACCACATGAGTCCCAGGTCCACCTCAAAGCACCCTCCAAATGGGGCTGTTGCTGTGACCTGGTGCCACCCAGGGCAGGAGTAAGACCTTTGGAAGCACCAAGCACCAAAATGATGATGTGGCCCCTTCCCTCTTCTTGCATAAGTCATCAGAAAACAAGACTATGCTTGTGAGGAGACCAGCGCCACTGACGGTGGAGAAAATGCTGTGGCGGGTCCTGCCTGCCCCGCTCCCTGCACTATCTCTGGGACCCCCTCCATGCAGCCTCCAACAGCTCTGCTCAGAGCACAGGCCTCCGAGACCCCACGGGCAGGGCAGGTCTGAGGCTTGGTGGGCTGGCGCTGCAGGGAGGCTGGGAGCAGGCTCCTGCCCGCTGCTGGGCTGCGGCAGTGTCCCGCGGTTCACCACTTCACATTTATAGCTACAGCGCTTCTCAGCTTACTGTCCCTGCGGTGGGAGGCCTGGCTCTCTGGAAGCCGCAGCTGTGGTTTGCTGGGTGCCTGCCTGAGTGCTGAGCTGGGAGGGAGCCTCAGAATGTTCCCAGGATAGCGAGGCCCAGCCCCCAGCTTCAGGCTTGCCCTGGTCTCTTCCTAGAACCTGGCTGAGGCTGGAGGGGGCCGCCAGCAAACTGAGGGGCTCCTGGCACCCCTGCTCATATCTGGTGTTCCAGCAAGAGTAGGAACCTTGCCAGAGAGCAAGGTGGTCCTCAGGCCTCAGTGGGACCCCTGAAGGCAAGGGAATGGACGGAGGAGGTGAAGGTGAGTCCTGAGGCTGGAGAAAGGGCAGGAGCCAGGTGACAAAGTCCTCTTGGCCCCTGTGGTGCCATAGCCAGTGCTGTTTTCAGAGCCACCGGCTCCTCCCCTGCTGCAAGGGCCCAGGTGGGCCTATCTGGCTGCCTGTAGAACCAGGGCTGGGCTACCTGCAGCTTGAGGCTTGGTGTGTGCACAGGAAGCCTCCAAATGATTTCTAAGCTGTCAAAGCTGCTGCTCCCAAACTCGAATTTCTTTCCCTGCTGGGTTTCACAAACAGTCCCTCCACTGGAGTGGCTGGTCCTGTGTCATTCCTGCCTCACAGTGTGACTTGGTGGGTCCTCTCTGCAGGTAATGCCCCCCTTTGACCACTGAGGACTCTGAAGCTTGGATGACCCACCTCCAAAACCCACTTTGTCTAAATGGAGGAAACAGGACCAGGAACAGAACCCTGATTCCAAAGCCTCTGCTCTTTGCACTGCACCATGTGGTCTCCAAGCTGAGGAGCGGGACCCTGCGGCCTTGACAGAGGCCTGGGAGGAGCAGGGCTTGGCTCCTTCTGTGCACCAGCCTCTTCTGTGCTTGGGATCAGGTAAGGGGCAGATCCTGTGACAGGCTGACTCCCTGCCTGCCCACTCTTCTCCCCTAGGACCCTGGCTCCAGCCTGCTTCTCTGTAACTCCACTGTCAAGGAGGGAGGGAGGGGGCCAGTCTGAGACAGGCCCCTGCGATGTCTGGAAGCTCACACCCTGCAATCGAGGGAAACCCCAGAGAGCAAACAGGGGCGGGGAGGTAAGGCAGGTAGGGCCATGATTACTGGGTGGGGTATAGTCGGAACTGGTTCGAGGGCAGGACCCACCTTGGGGAGGTGAGATGGGAGGGCTGTTACCTAAAAACAGACCTGCTTTTCGTATAAATAGAACACCTATTCGCTGTGTTTCTTTTTTTAAAGTTAGGATTTCAGTGTTTTCTTCCTTAGCAAACATCCTGGCATGCCAGCCTGGGGTGGTTTCGGCCAGTAACATGGGCAGCTGGCTGGTTCAGGTCATGGTGCCCTTAATCTGGGGCTGAAGCAGTGTGTGTGTGTGTGTGTGTGTGTGTGTGTGCGTTTGCAACTGCAAAGAGCAATTCAGTTCTACATTTACTGACCCTTGCTGGACGCTTATTTCGTCCTGAGAGATGAGGTCGCAGAGAAGAATCAGGCTCTGTCCCTGTCCTCGAGGACACATCTAGTAAATGGGGTTAGCTTGGTCTGTGTGAACTGAATAGGAGTCTTCTAGATTCTTCTTTTTTTCTTGCAAGAACAGTTACTGAGCACCTACTATGTGCTATGTATAAAACCAGCAACAAAGAGACAGGACACAGGCCCTGCCCTTGAGAAGTCTAGCAGGAGATAGTGATAAATCATTCTCTTATAAAGACACATGCACACTTATGTTTATTGTGGCACTGTTCACAATAGCAAAGACTTGGAACCAACCCAAATGCCTATAAATGATAGACTGGATAAAGAAAATGTGGCACATATACACCATGGAATATTATGCAGCCATAAAAAAGGATGAGTTCATGTCTTTGCGGGGACATGGATGAAGCTGGAAACTATCATTCTCAGCAAACTGACACAAGAACAGAAAACCAAACACCGCATGTTCTCACTCATAAGTAGGCATTGAACAATGAGAACACGTGGACACAGAGAGGGGAACATCAGGTCCTGTCGGTGGGGGCTGGGGGAGGCTGGGGAGGAATAGCAGAGGGTGGTAGGATTGGAGAGGGATAGCATTAGGAGAAATACCTAATGTAGATGATGGGATGATAGATGCAGCAAACCACCATGGCACGTGTATACCTATGTAACAAACCTGCATGTTCTGCACATGTACCCCAGAACTTAAAGTATATATATTTAAAAAAGAATAGTGACAATACAATGTCTTCAGGGTTCAAACAGAAGCATGTGTAAGAGGCACCATTGGCTGGAAGAGGGAATCATCCACGTGGGGAAGTGAGAACAAGGAACAAGGCCCTGTGCAGGGAATTGGCTTGTCCTCTGGTGTGGCTGAGGCGAAGGAGCAGTGTGTAACAGGAGAAGACGGGGGCTGGGAGACAAGTACCGGGCCTGAGCTTCCTTAGACCTAAGAGCTTAGCAAGTTGCCCAAGGCCGTGGGACCACCAAGGGGTTGAGGAGGTGCAGCCAGGAGCAGGCCTGGGGGTCTCAGGCCAGTTGCCTGTGGATGCACTGTGTGGTCCAGGGGTATTAGGACAACTCGGTCCCAGCTATGACTCCTTCACTTACTGACCTGGGCGGCCGTGAGCTACACACAGCCCCTCTCTGAGCTCCATCTGTTCATGTCTCAACTGGAAAATTGTGATAACACTAACCACGCCTCCTTGGCAGAGGGACAGGAGGAGTAAATGAGACGGTGTGTGAAGGGCCGGGAAAGAGCAGGTCTCGCAGCGCCTGATGATGGGTGCTATGCTGTCTCTCCCACAAGGCTACAGGGAAGTGGGACTGGGCCTGGGAGGGCCATGCAGAGAAAGGGCATATGGCCCTCCTGACTCCTGCTGGTAACCCAGGTCCACGGGCAGGAAGCCAGGTCCACGGGCAGGGAGCCAGGTCCATGGGCAGGGGCTCTGTCTGGGGTGCCATCGTGGGGCTGAGGGGTGGTGCTTCCTGGTGGGTCCAGGCCTGGGAGCTGGGGTAGCCCACTGGAAGAAAGGCTTAGTTGGCCCAGGCCAGGTTAGCCAAGCTGTCCTTATAAGCCTGGCCCCTTCACACTCCTTTGATGTTTTATTTCTCCTTCTTCTCTGAACTTACGCCTCTTTGGGCAATACCAGCCTGTCTGTGACAACTGTGCCGAATGACCAGGGCTTGGCCCATCTGAGCCTGGGACTCTGGTCAGGGCCATGGGAGAGCAGCATTTGGGAATCTTCCAGAATGCCCAGGCTCTGGGATAGGCCTCCCCAAGTTCGGCTCACCTGCGTTTTCAGGCCCCCGGCTCAGCCCTTGAGGTCCAGGGCTCAGGTCGGGCAAAGTGGTAGTATCCCAGCTGCTCCCACGCCATCCGTGGCCATCTCCAAACCCCGCTGCTGACTTGGCCTTCGTGGAGGCTGCCCTGGGAGGGGCTCCAACAAGACGGGCCTTGAGAAAGGCTCGTTACCTGCCAGTGCTTGGCCTCCAAAATAGAATGTGAAGAGAGCAAAGCCTTTAATTCCATGTGTCCCAACAGCAGGTCGGTGTGGGGATAACTATGATCTGACGGGTCTTGAGCTATAATTACGGAGTCAGAATAAAAAATTACAGGCATTGTGTGGGCTTGTTTTAAATATAACGTAATCCATACCGTCCTCTCTCTTATTTGCTAGATTTGAGGTGGAGGCTTTGGCAGTTGGCACAGGTTTTGCCTGACGCGTAGCAGATAAAAATGGCTTTTGCTCAGTGAACAGGGCACGGTGGGAGGCCTTTGAGACCCCTGGTGTTCCCAGCAGCCCACTTCCCGCAACCACAGGCACGTGGGGTCTGTGTGAGTCCTCTTTGTCGATCGCATTATCTGTATGTTGTGTTTCTCAGCTGGCCTCCCTGTTTCCCGTCTCCCTTTGTAAAATCCAGATTTGATGCTCTCTGTCTGTAGGGTGAATCCAAACTCCAAGTTCCTTTATGACTTGGCTCCAATCCACATGCCAGCATCCTAGCCGGGAACAGCAGCAATGGCATGGAGGTGAAGGGCAAGGGCCCTGGGACCCAACGGCACAGGCTCAAACTAGGGCTCTAAATCTTAGTAATTAAATGTGAGTTGTCTGGGCAGCTTCCTCGTTTTTATTTTATTTTATTTTTTTGAGATGGAGTTTCGCTCTTATTGCACAGGCTGGAGTACAATGGCACGACCTCGGCTCACTGCAACCTCCTCCTCCTGGGTTCACCCGATACTACTGCCTCAGCCTTTTGAGTAGCTGGGATTACAGGCGCACACCACCATGCCCAGCTAACTTTTCTATTTTTAGTAGAGAAAGGGGTTCACCATGTTGGCCAGGCTGGCCTCGAACTCCTGACCTCAGGTCATCTGCCCACCTCAGCCTCCCAAAGTGCTGGGATTACAGATGTGAGCCACTGTGCCCAGGTGAGGCTACCTGAAAAAAATCAAAGGGGCCTTTGATGAGGTCCTGGTGGAAAGCAGGGCACCTGTGAGTCCACCGAGGTAGCTCCCCAGGGAGGGAGGCCTTGGAGGCAGGAGCCTAGAGCCCTGTGCCCAGACTCTAGACTGCAGCTTGTCAGGGCTTGGCTAGGACCTCCATGAACCAGCTCCACACCTGGCCAATTAGAAACCAGAGAAAGTCAGAGGAATCCGAGGCTAAGAGAGTGGGACAGACAGGCTTAGAGAGACAGCAAGAACAACAGTCAGCGGGAGGCAGGCAGAGGTGTGGGGAGACACAAGCTGAGAAACAGACAGCGGCTGAGACAAGGCGGAGAGGCCCCCACTAGGCAGACTGTGCGTATCAGCACCTACAAACAGGCTCACCCTGGAGATCATCAGGGAACGCAAATTAAAGGACCCCTGATGTGCCATTCATTTCACACCTACAAAATTAGCAGACATTCACAAAATTATAATGTCTCACGCTGTTGGGGCTGCGGTGAAACCAGCTTACACACTCTGCCAGTGGCAGTGTAAATTAGCACTGCCTTTTTAGGGAAGAAATTGGGCAATACGCTTCCAGAGCTACGAAAATGTTCACACCTTTTAATGTGGTAATTCTGCTTCTGGGAATGTGTCGTATGGAAGTCATTCAACAGACCCATGAAAGATGCAAACCTAAAGACGTTGAGGGCAGCACTCTCTGTTATATGTTGTGGGCTCGATTTGGCCACCATAAATATTTTTTTTTTTTGAGACGGAGTCTCGCTCTGTCGCCAGCTGGAGTGCAGTGGCGCAATCTTGGCTCACTACAACCTCTGCCTCCCAGGTTCAAGCAATTCTCCTGCCTCAGCCTCCCAAGTAGCTGGGACTAAAGGCATGCACCACCACACCCAGCTAATTTTTGTATTTTTAGTAGAGATGCAGTTTCACCATGTTGGCCAGGATGGTCTCGAGATCCTGACCTCGTGATCTGCCCGCCTCAGCCTCTGAATATTTTTTAAAATAGGGATTATTAAGACTATAGGCCTAGCACAGTGGCTCACATCTGTAATCCCAGCACTTTTGGAGGCCAAGGAGGGCAGATCACATGAAGTCAGGAGTTCGAGACAAACCTGGCAAACATGGCGAAACCTCATCTCTACTAAAAATACAAAAATTAGCCAGGCATGGTAGCAGGTGCCTGTAATCCCAGTTACTTAGGAGACTGAGGCAGGAGAATTGCTTGAACCTGGGAGGCGCAGGTTGCAGTGAGCCAAAATTGTGTCACTGCACTCCAGCCTGTGTGACAGAGAATGACTCGGTCTCAAAAAAAAAAAAAAAAACTGTATAGTATAACACTTAAGCGTTCTTAGAATATGTGAAAATAAGCAGAAAATAAAACCATCTGTACATTAAAATTAATAATTACATAAAACAGCCACCCAAAAGCTCAGGGCAGCCCCCCCCGCTGGTGAAGGGTGAACAGTTCTTGATCCTGGCTGGCCATACAGACACTCCCATCTTCCCACGGAGGGGCCTGCCCTGCTGCTCCCTGTCTGGAGCTGCCCCAGTCATGAAGCCTAATCCACAAACCTCAGTCTGGTGGGGAGACAGGCTCAGCAAAGCTTGCCCACCTGGCCAGCTCATGGGGGTGACCCTGGGGAGTCTGAGTGGTGTTCACTGAGTCACATTTGCTGAGGTGTGGCTCTGATGTCACACCTAGAGAGGTCAAACCAGAAAGGAAAAGAGATGTGCGGTTGGGTCTTCATTTAAGAAAGAGATACGGTGATTTTGCATGTTCTGAAGTGTCTGGCTAGTTGCAAGCACAGCGGTCTGTTTAAGCCAGCTGACGTCTGGACGCCTAGCTGGCGCATCACCGGCTGAAGGCAATTTAGAATAGACTGGAGGCAATTTAGAATAGATTGGAGGCAAAGGAAGAAGGGATCCTGGGATCACCTCTCCTGGACTGCCCCAACAGTAGGCACGATCTCATTCTAAACTTGATCCTCCAGTTCTGCAAGTTCCCCACCTGCTATTACCCATCAAAGAAGCTGGCACTGAACGGGAACTCGGCGAATTGTGGTGGGTGAATGAAAGGTAAGAATTTCACGTATTCTAAAAACACAGTATAATGACCACGTAGTATGAATAAGCACGTGTCACCAGACAATTCCATCTCTATCCAAAGCTTGTCTAGCTTTCCAAATGTGCCCGTCATCATGTTCTGGAGATGCTCTGCCCCTTATCCCTGCCCTGCTACCTGCCAAGGGGGTGCCCTTCCTTACAGAGGCCAAGAATATTCACTGACCATGCCCAGGTCCAGACAAACCTAACCTTGTTCACTCACTCCATGGATAGCTACGGAGCACAAAGAGGCTTTCTGATAGGCCTGTCCTTGATGTGCTTTCAGTCTCTCAGGAGAGACAGGAGCAAACCACAAAGAATAATTCATGGAGTGACCACATGGGCGCTGTGAAAAGAGGCAGCAGAGGTGAGAAGTGAGAAACCCAGGAAGTGGGCTCAGAGTCTGGTGGAGGACTGGGCAAGTCTCCTTGGGGAGGTGGAAACGGAGCAGGAGTTTGAGGAAAAACAGGAGTTTATCTGACAGAAGGAGCATCCGAGGTCCAGGGGCAAGTGTGGGTTCGCCTCAGCCTTCCCCAGCTTCTCATCACTGAACCACTGGCAAGAAGTTCATCCTGGCCATTCTTTCATTCATTCATGTATTCCTTCCACCAACACTGACTGCACACTGGCTCTGTGTCAGTTGCTGTTCTAGGTTTGGGGACATAGGAGTAAACAAGTCAAAGGTCTCATCCTCCCGTGGGGAACATAGACCATAAACAATTAGGCAATGAATAAATAATATCAGGCCCCATTTTAGTAGGTGCTAGAGAGAAATAGAAGAGATTTAGGAAGTAAGAGTGATGGAGGTGGAGAAACCAGAGGGAGTATTTAATCAGGAAAAACTTCAGTGGAAAAGTTATATTTGATTTGACACCTAAAGGATGTGAATAGGCAAAACATTAAAAAATCTGGGGAGGGGCATTTTCAGCCGAGCGTGTGATAAGTGCAAAGGGCCTGGGGCATGAATAAACTAAGCATGTTGAAGGATTAGCACAAACGCCACAAGACAGGAAAAGAGAGAGGGAGGAAGGTAGTAGGAGATCAGAGAGGCCACAGGGAGCCAGGCCTGCTTGTGGCACTGTTTCCTGGGTTCCAGGAAATTACAGCATTTCCTGCATCACAGCTAGGCTCCTGCCTCATGTCAGGGTCGCAGCTGGAACTGGACCCAGGCCCTACACACTCATGTTCTTGGCTGGTTGCTGGTGTGAGTCCCACCTTCATCCAGGAGCACCCACTGGGTCAGACAATGAACAAGCTACGCCTGGCATGCTGCCTGCACAAGACATGGGGCCTCCACAAAAACTCCATCCCCAGGCCCTCCTCTTCCTGTTCTGCCAGAGGGTGTTCCTGGAGTCCCAGCCTGACTTGAAACCAGGTGACATTAAGTGTGCTCTTCAGGAAGGAGCATTAGGGACACAAGGCTGGAGCATGCAGCACCTACAGGGACCTGGTGGCAAATGATGCCAGAGAACCGAAGGCCAGGCTAGGCAGAGTGGAGGAGGCAGGGAAGCACCAAAAGTGTTTGAGGAAGTGGGTGAAGGAGTGAAATGTGTTTCAAAAAATATTTAGAAGGCCCGGGCATGGTGGCTCATGCTTGTAATCCCAGCACTAATTTAGGAGGCTGAGGCGGGCAGATCACCTGAGGTCAGGAGTTTAAGACCAGCCTGGCCAACATGGTGAAACCCCATCTCTACTAAAAATACAAGAAATTAGCCAGGCTTGGTGGCATATGCCTGTAATCCCAGCTACTCGGGAGGCTGAGGCAGGAGAATCGCTTAGCCTGGGAGGCGGAGATTGCAGTGAGCCGAGATTGCGCCAGCGCGCTTCACCCTGGACAAGAATGAGACTCCGTCCACCTCCCCCCCCCAAAAAAAATTAGAAGCATTTTACTTTTAATTTTATTTATTTTTTGAGATGGAGTTTCACTCTTGTTGCCCAGGCTGGAATACAGGGGTGCGATCTCAGCTCACTGCAACCTTCACCTCCTGGGTTCAAGCGATTCTCCTGCCTCAGCCTCCTGAGTAGCTGGAATTACAGGCACCTGCCACCATGCCCGGCTAATTTTTGCATTTTTAGTAGAGACAAGGTTTCGCTCTGTCAGCCAGGCTGGTCTCAACGTGCTGGAATTACAGGCATGAGCCACCGTGCCCAGCCTAGAAGCCATTTTAGAAATAGATCAGAAGAAAGGGAAGGAGACTGAGCAAAGAGATGATGAAATCCTGAACTAGGGCAATGGTTTTGGGACTGCGTTCAAGAGACAAAGCGGGTGGATCCACTGGGTTGATTTGTATGGTGGGGAGAGTGGGTAATTGGGAGAGAAAAGTCGAAGGTAGTGGCGGCTTCTACCAGGTGGCTGGGCAGATGGTGATCCCCCGGAGGAAAAGCAGGCCGACGTGTGTGGGAATACGGCCAAAGTCACGGTGGGGAGTTGGGGACAAGAGGCAGATGGGCATTTTGGACGCTCTGAATAAAAGGTGGATCTAATTAATCCAGAACAAGATGCGCAGGCCATGACAGCTTGGTGCTCAGGACAGAGGCCTGGGCAAGAGAGACGTGTGCAGTCAGGCAGCAGTTGCCACTGTGAGTGCTGGGGCAGCATGCAAAGTGAGAACTAAGGCTGAGGAAAGAATTCTGGGGACTACTGACATTTGCTAGGCATGGGGTGGTGGGAGAGAGAGTTCAGGCTTACGGAAAACAACAGAGGAGGCCGGGCATGGTGACTCACACCTGTAATCCCAGCACTTTGGGAGGCCAAGTTGGGTAGATCTCGAGGTCAGGAGTTCAAGACCAGTCTGGCCAACATAGTGAAACCCCGTCACTACTAAAAATACAAAATTTTGGCCAGGCCTGTTGGCTCACACCTGTAATCCCAGCACTTTAAGAAGCTGAGGCGGGTGGATCATGAGGTCAAAAGATCAAGACTATCCAGGCCAACATGGTGAAAC